>WEZZ01007434.1:2053-18027 GCA_013400585.1 Chloropsis cyanopogon | reverse complement strand
AGGAGAGTGGCTCGGAGAAGCCCCTGAAAATAGGGATTCTCCCGGCCAAAGTCCCTCTGCGTCCTACAGAGCTCCCGGATTTCTGAATGTGAGAAAGGTTTCCACTCCGCTCACTGTGCTGGCTCTGCTTCCTGAACCCCCCCTGTCTCCTGCCCCTTCTGCCTCCCCCCTCTCCCCGCACTGGGTCTGGTGTTGGGGCAGTCTGCAGGGTAACAGGAAAGGCTTCAACAGGGTGGCTCACTTCGGGTCCCTTTTCGGTAGGCTTGACCAGGCCGGCTGCAGTCCAGTCTGAGTCAGAGCCCCCTGCAGGGCCAGAAGCAGGGCTGCAAGACGGGGAGCGTGGTAGAAAGGAGGCTTGAGGGGGTGTGCCAGGTGCTAGAATGGGTGGAGGAGGTGGAGGGAAAGGCGGTGATGGGGGGGCAGAGGGGATGGCTGAAGGGGTGGGGAAAGGCAGGGGAGGAGTCCCGGGGCGGGACTCCGGGGGAGAAAACCCCTCTCCAAAAAATGGCGGCCGCTCAGTTGGAAAAGCAGCTTGGCAGGGAACAGATCGCTGCTCCACAGCATGGTGCCGTTGGTCATTCTGTGGAATGGGGGAGGCATTTTGGAAAGAGCGATTGAGGGAACGAGTGGAGGAAGTCCTTGAGGGCACGGAGAAGCGCCGAGGGGGGGGCTTTGGGAGATGGTGGGAGGGAGTGTGGGGATTTGGGACAGGGATTGGGGGAATCAGGCAGAGCAAACTTGAGACAAGATTTTCTTGGCAGGGTATAAGGACTAGGAACAGGGGTGTAAGGGTTAAAAGCCTGAGGACCCTGGCCAGGGGTCCCCAGACATGACCACCGTTGTTGGCACAAAGCCCGGGGTGCCAACGGCGATGTAGAGGAGGGGGAGGAGGGAAAAGACTCCGGGGAAGAAGAGGGGGGAGGGGGCGCTGAGGCTTGAAGGGGTTTGTTCTNGATCGCTGCTCCACAGCATGGTGCCGTTGGTCATTCTGTGGAATGGGGGAGGCATTTTGGAAAGAGCGATTGAGGGAACGAGTGGAGGAAGTCCTTGAGGACACGGAGAAGCGCCGAGGGGGGGGCTTTGGGAGATGGTGGGAGGGAGTGTGGGGATTTGGGACAGGGATTGGGGGAATCAGGCAGAGCAAACTTGAGACAAGATTTTCTTGGCAGGGTATAAGGACTAGGAACAGGGGTATAAGGGTTAGAGGTCCAGGGACCCAGGCCTGGGGTCCCCGGGTGCGACTATCGCTGTTGGCACAACACCCGGGGTGCCAACGGCGATGTAGAGGAGGGGGAGGAGGGAAAAGACTCCGGGGAAGAAGAGGGGGGAGGGGGCGCTGAGGCTTGAAGGGGTTTGTTCTTTGGCTGGTTTCCCAGGCTGACCTTGGATTTTAATGAATCTCGGATTTGCCAAGCTAAGAATGTAAATTGAGAGGCTTCTTTATCTCCTGCATTGCCAAGGTCGAAGAGTTGCCTAGCAATCTTATCCCAAAAAACCCGATCAGAGATATGTGTACGAGCAGAATCTGGATAATTTTCAAACAACCAGAGAACAAAGCGCCCCAGGTGCCTCTTTGAAAACTTTCTCTCACCCTCCTGAAGCAAATTAGATAGTTGGGAAAAGACACTCTTCTGGGAGACCGAGAAGCGAATGCCCATTTTGTTAAATCAGTCTCCACCCCGTGAAAATCTTTCTCCTGTCTTCCTCCAGCCTCTCCCCCCGTCGCTTATTAAGTGCAGAACAAAGGAAATGCAGAGGTTCCTTGGGGGGAATTTATGTTTGTGTGGGGGGAAGGAAAACTGTCACTGGAGAAACACCAGCAGCTGTGAGGGTGTCACCCCACCGCACCGGGCGCAGAGACAGCCCCTGGCCAAGGACGCTGTCTGCACGGCTAAAGGCGGACCCACTCACACACAGTGGCTGTCTCCAAAACTTACCTGTCCCTCTGCGGCGGCCGGAACTGATGTTGCAGTTGCTTGAAGCTCCACCGAACCCAAAACAAAGGAGCACCGAAGCCGGAAAACGCGGTGGAGCCGGAAACGGCCGCCGCCGCCGATGCTGAGCGCCGAGAACCGCACGATGCTGCTGCTCTGCCGTCCTGGGGGGTGGGGGAAGCCACGGATTTCTTTCACGGGGTTTTCCTAGTCGTGGAGAGACGCCCAGGCAAAAGCGCTGCCTCTCCGTTCCGCCGGTAAGGTGCTCTCAGGGTTCGCCGTGGCCGCTCGGGGCTCGGCTGCGCTTGGAAGCCGCTCGGCGGCGGTGCTTGGGACCTGAGCTTGCAGCTGGTTATCAGAAGAACTGTGAGCTGTCCGTGCAGAGCTGGTTTGCTCTGACCCGTTGGGTTCAAGCTGCTGCAGCAAGAGAAGGGGAGCACCAGAAGCTGGGCGCCAGCTGTAGTGGTTTTGGGGGTCTGTCCCCGGCTAGCTGAAAGGGGACACCACTACAGAGAGCCCGCCGCTTCCCAGCCTGGATAGAAAGGGAGGGAAGGGGGGTGCCGTGGGTTCTTTGCCCCCTCAGGCTGCAGCTGTGACCAGGAAAAAAGAGTGGTCTCTCAGATGGGTTGAGCAGAGAGGTTTATTGCCTCCACACCCGTCCCAGCAGAGAGCGGGGCCGTGGGGGTTACACCGTGGTTTTACCTTTCAGGGTGTGGTCTCATCTGACTAATGAACAAAACATAAAATTGATACAGTAACAAAATGACAGTAGTAACAGCTAATGAGGATATAAAACAGGAGGGATTTTTGCATACAGACCAATAATTATACAGAAGTAACAGAACTTACTAGAAAGAACGGGGCAGGGTAAGGTTGAGTGACAAGGGTAAAAGTTGTCTCTGGACAGTCCTCTTAGGGGTGTGGGGAAGGGGAGTGACAGGAAACCTGGGAGAGTTCATAAACACAACAGGGGGAACAGGACAGACCATCTAACATATTAACTAAACAATCAAAAACTAATAAAATGAATCCCAACAGTCATTCACTACTAAAGTTTACATTTTCTCATCACAGTACTCTTCACTTTGAAAGCTCTTATTACTTGGTGTAAAGAGCAGATTAAGCTGTAAAATAGAACGCAATGAACAAACCCTACCTGCTTTTTAAAACCACAGTCCAAGGAGTCCAAGGTCCAATGTGTTTTCTTACCCAGTTCCCTCAGCCTCCAGGGAATGTAGAGGAAAAGTGGATAAAGGTTCATGAGAAAATATCCTTATTGATAGTCATGGATAAGTTGTAAAAATTGATGTGCTTTTCCAGCAAGAGAAAAATTTTTAATGGAATGAAGTTCACCAAATCTAAAACCAAAGCAGTGCTGCTTTCTTGACCTGTGCAGAGATGGGCTTTATTGTCTTGTCTTTGCCAATACACAGATGAAATTTTTTTTTCTTTTTGCACAAGCAAGTCATGTAAGGCCTACATGATATAGCCTAAATTGAGAAAGAGATTTGTCACTTTTTTGATGATAATTCACATAGACTCCAAGACAAATGTATTTCTGAGCAGTGACTCTGTGAACAATAAAGCAAACACTCTCGACTACCTACCAGCCCATCCATCTTTTTAAATCATGTCAGCCCGCGTCAAATTGTTCATTAAGCTTTATTGTTTCATGGAGAAGGAAATCATTTGTGGTGAAATACACTGAGCCATTGAACTTTGCAATTTTTTATTACTTGGTCTTGATTTCTTGCACGTTGCTGCTTCATCATTTACCTATCATTTGTTTTGAATGACATGGTTTATCCTCTCTTCAAAACGGTCTTGATTTCATAGGTAAATTTGTAAACTGAACAGCTCAGGCTTTCTGCTTCTAGAAGCATCCACCTACTGTTGGTGAAATCAACAGCACAAGAGTGCTGTGTGTGCAATTTTGTTGTAGGCAAGGTGTGAGTTCTTTCTTCTATCAAGAAAAAAACATGACCAACCTGATGTGAAGCTTTCTGGCTTTTGTTTGAACTGGAAGACTTTCTGGAAAGTGAGAAGGTACAGGCAGCATAGCAGATGGATACAAAGTGGTAGAAGTGGTAAGTAAAGTAGGCTTTGTGCCATAAATGACATGGTATAAAAACTACTCAGGGATCATTTCTGTGTCATGAGAGAGAGAGAGGTGACTGCATCTGTGCTAAGTCTGCTGTAATTTCTGTTATTATTGCTGTTATAAATGGGTGTCCTAATTAGAACTGAGGGAATGTATGGGCAGATACGAAAATGTGGTTACTATAGTTACCAGATGCTCCAGCTCAGTCAGGAAATGTGGCTAATATAATGATAGCCCAAGGGTAAACACATGAGGTAAATGATGAACAAGCCCCCCTGCTTCAGGTGAAAATATTTTTCTTCACACTTTTTTTGTTAGCTTAGTTGCCAAACTTACATCTACTGCTACAATTCCTTTTCTGTCCTTTCCTTTCTTGCAATGGACTGGCTTAGGTTAGACTATGAGGAGTTTTGGGGGAAAGTGCAGAGTGAAGTAGCATTTAGAGGAAGGATAAAGATCTATTTGCCTGTCTGTCAAAGCTCTCTGCTAAAATCTCTCCCCATTCCTCTGTACATATGCTAGACAGCAAGGTGAAATATGTGTATTTTCACAAGTTCAGAAAGAAAACTTTTTTTGTTTGCTTGTTTGTTTGTTTGTTTTTTGTTTTTGTTTTTGGGTTTTTTTTGTGTGGGTTTTTTTTGTTTGTTTGTTTGTTTTGGGTTTTTTTTTGTTTATGACCCTTGATCCAAGTAGTGACCCTTGATCTCATGACAGCCTGTGGACAGGGAAGGAGGAGAAAGGCAGGGAGACATTGACAGGGAGAATCCCATGAGAAAAATGGCATCCCACAGAGATCAAACCCCACAGGAGTGACTGGAGTGGGCTCCTGCTCGGTGCTGCCTACAGTCTACATAGGTCGTTCCATTTGTTACAAGGAAAGGAAGAAAAGTGAAGTCAGACTAATTTCTGCAGCAATTTCTCTGGAGTCAACAAGATGTCACTGCTGATTGTTTTGACATAGATTTTTCTGTCCTGAGTAATTACCTGTCCTTTTAGAAAAAGAAAACACGTGAGGAGACAGAAAATCAGAACAGCTGTTGCTAAGGGAGCTGATCCCCACCACCTTAAACAGTGCTGACCATGACTTGTTGTCTGGTTTTGGAGGGGGCATGCAAGAGCAGCAAAAAGCCTGAAGAATCTATATTCTGCTCAACCAGAGATAAACTGCAGCTACACTTATCAGGATCCAGCATGTTGCCTGATGTTACTGGTTGATAGAGACTAAAAAAGTTATTGCTTCATGATTCATTAGCTCTCTGTGACTGTAGGGCTGGACTCCAATGACTTACACAAAAGCAGAGCCACAGCTGCAGCAATGAGAAGGTCAGTGTAAGGACTGTCTTTGGCCATACAAGTTCCAGATCCTTTCTAGGGATTGCTGCAGGCTGATGAAAATAAATTTTGAAGTCGGAGAATATTGCTTATCCAGTTTAGTCTCAGCTACCTTGCTGAAGTGCTTTAATCAGACACCAGGACCTCAGTCTTGAGCCTTAGAGAGAGAGACAGGAGCTCCAGAGCAGTTGTTTTCCTGCATCCTGGCCTTCTGCCTCTCCCTCAGCAAAAAATGCAAAAAAGGCTTGGAGTGTGATTGCCTCAGATAGGGTCTTAGTCACAGTCACTGCTTTCTTGATGAACTTGACCATCCTGAATGGTTTACATTACTTTGGATGATGGATTTTATCCAGTAGCAAGAAGGTGATATACCAGCTCTGTCACTAGCCTTCCCACAGGAGGATTTAAATGTGCTGAGGAGCAGTGTCTGGGCTTCAGTGTTAGGGATGCTTTATAAAATGCAGCAAAGTGCACATGAAAACACATTCAGTTAGGCAGTGTCTCCTTTCTCTCAGAGCTTTTTGGAGTGCTGTGCCAGTGCCAAATACACTTGAGTTAGGTTCTCAGTGGAAGGAACCAGGCAGAAATCATACATGGACCTATGTAGGTGCATGAGATTTTGCTTTGCTGCAGGCTACAGGTATCACTGTGGCTGCACAGAGTTCATCTGCTATAACCTCCTGTGCAGAGGAGGATACTCAGCTCTTCCTCTTGGAAGATGGTCCTTCACTGAGTGTCCTGGGGAATGAGTGGAAACCTCATGGCCTTTTGTTGTAATCTAGCTGCTGCTCCCTCTCGTCTGATGCTTGCAGCAAGGCACAGGTTGCCCATAGTAGCTTGTCCTTCCTGCAGTAGGCTTACAGCTTTGTCCAAACAAAAGAAAGAGAAAAAACTAGGAAAAAAAGACTTTCCAAATGGCTAGGAAAGGAGGGAGGGAGCAGTTTACATAAGCATTAGTGATGACAATGAGGTTGCTTATACTTTTCTTAGGAAAGAAAAGATACCAGTGAAATTTAAAAGCCTTCAAAGATGGCTGCTGTTTTAGTATTACTTAGACTACCTCTCTGCTCTAGCATAGCATATTTCCTTCTCTTTGACATTAGAAGCTGAAGAAAGCTTCAGTGCCCTGGAAGTTTGGATTTGTCAGCATGGCATTTCTGGGCTGTGCAGTCACAGCCTGGATGGGACACAAAGGGACAGACACCATTAATCCAGGTGTTTCCCTGCTCACTGGAAGTGCTCGAAGCAGACCTTCAGGATTTGTCTTCTCTGGGCCTGTTTTTTGTTTGATCTCTGTATGGTTTAAGAGAATGAGAATCCCATCCTATCCACTCTTCTGTCTCTTCTGGGTACCTCCGACACTCTGTATTAGTCAAGAGCTTCATAGCTTATATGTGTATTTGAATTTTTGGTCAGGTTTAAAAATGTTCCATTTTCCCCCACACCCAAACTAAAGGAAATTTGTTTATGTTGGGTTTCAGTTTTGCAAAATGTCAACATTGACTCTTTTGAACTTCTTACGATCCTGAATGTAAATGAATTCAGCAGCAGCCTTGATACATGCATTTTGCAGGATGGATCGTGAGGGGACAAAATTCTTTTAAAAAGCTCAAATAGAGGAATTGTGCTTGTGCACAGTGATCTGTGCTGTTGTGACCAGAGAAATCCCATCTTCCTCACCTCATTAAGACCAAGGGCAACTGCTACGTGCTGAATCTGAAAAAATGTGCAACTTGGTGCTTGAGACCTGCCTTGCTTTATGAAGGTGATTACATAGACTCCTCTCTCCACGAATTAATAGTGTTAGAGATACTCTACTCACAAAGCTGGTTTTCTCTTTGCTGCAAGAATACAGCACACAGCCTTTGCCTGGTGATAAACCTCTCCCTAATTGCCTAGGCTGGTTCCACTGTTTGAATTTTGGATTGGGCAGGTGGCTTGAGCCAATTTTTTATGCTTTGACTTTTTAGCAAGGCTCAGCTGCCAGGCTGGGCAAGCTGTGAAAACAGTCTTCTGTAGGGCTTGGCTATTTATCTTACCCACATCTTTAATGCCAAAACAGTCCAGGAGCATCTAGCTCTCCTGTGGTCTATCAGCCTTGAAATAGAGCCATGGCTCAGACTGAAGAGCCAACAGAAGCACTTTTCTTCTGTACAGGTTCTATACATTTGCTCTTGCAGAATTTTTTTGGAAGGTGTGATAGATGTATAACAATAATTCATGCATTTATAAATGTTGTTCTTTAATTCCGAACTGTATATATATGTGTGTGTCATAAACTGCTAAAAATAAAAACTTTAAAATGAGGTAGAAAGAGGAGGAACCCTCCTCCTGGAATGTAGACACTTATCTCACCACATTTCCACACGAAAAGACGGCTTATGCAGAGATGGGCCATCTCCAGGAGAGTCTCCTCAACGATATCTCAGCTCACAGACACCTGATATACATCTGCCAGTTTCATCAAGAATGTAAATCTGGGAATGGATTTACTGGAAATACATGCATTCAAAAGCAGCCTTCCGAGAAACCATCCCAGCGAAGAATTGGACTCAGATTACTCCGAAACTTCTTCACTTTGTCCACACCTGCACTGGGACTATGGAACTCATGAATATGTGAACTTTTGAATGGGAATGACCAGAACATCACCTCAGGCTAGAAAAACAGTATAAAAACTGTGCCATCCAGACCCAATATGTGGCGAGTTGGTTCATTTGCTAGTCAGCGTGATCCTTTCGTCCACCCAGAGCTGTTCTCAGGTCAGCTCTGTCCGTTTCCCTGTGGTTGTGGCTGCCACGATCGTATTCTCGGTCACCGTTTTAAATTGTTAATTTTTTGTATAATGAATTTTTTTATGCTTATTAATCATAATTGGCTTATCTAATTATTATCTATAACAAAGGGCAGTTTACATACCAGCCTGAATGGCATTCTATCTGTCTATTTTTCCCTCAGAAGACAAAATCCAAGAACCCTTCAGTATTTCAGGACACAGAAAATGTGCTTTCTCTCTGATGGCTGAGCTGGTATTATAATACTGTGGGCAAAGTTAACTAATAGAAGTCAGTAAGACAGATTTGCAGCCTGACAAGTTTTCTGGGTTGGCCTGGAGTACATGCTGACAAGCCTGATCACTGAAATTGGATAAGAACTACCTCATTTTCACAACTCATGTTAGCACCAGGATAAACAAAACTGTTATAAACAAAATTTTGGTAAACCGTTTGTATTACATGTTAAAGGAGTGTGTTACAATTAGAAGCAGTATTAATCGTATTAATAAAGGTTGTTCTTTGTACCCCTTGCCAACCCTATCCCCTACCAAACCCCGTTCCCTTGTGTGGAGCGGCCCCACCCCACCTGCTACCTCTCGTCGGGCCGAAGACGGCAGGCTGGAATTCTGAGCATCATGGGACTTTATGCAAATCGCAAACCAGGAAGTCACCACACGAGGACTGGAACCCCAAAAAAGACTGAAAGAAGCCCCCAGTCAGAAAACCAGGGACATCAGCAAAGAGTGAAAACTTACCTGTATTAGAATTCACCCCTAGCAGCAAGCCAACAACCTCGTCATAACCTGAGACTCACAGGCAACGAATCAGACCCTTGTCAGCCCCAAGCTACACAGAGCTTCTGAGACCACGCCTGTGAGGAGAGGAGCTCCCGGCTCTGCTCCGAGGGGAACAAAGCCGCACAGAACCTCCTCCGAGTGGACATTGGTGGACAGTGGCGGCAGTGCACAGCCCCAAAACTTCCCCCCCCCGTAGCTGACCCTTAAATAAAGGCATTTTTGCTAAGACACCAGAGTCTTACGCCCGGGTCATTTCTTTCAAAACTAATTTTGAAAAGCAGTAGAGCTGGGTGGAAAATGAACTCCCAGCTCTAAAAGTGCTCACATATCAACACCTATTGTCATGTGACTTCAGCCAGAGATAAGGACACTGCAAAGTCCTCCCTCACATCTCCTAACATCTGCTTTTCCTCATGTTTTTTGGGCCACATGGGTTCTGCAGCTGGAAGATGGAATTCCTATTGAGCATTGTTTTCAAAATCTAGCCAGTTCATGCTGCAGATGTACTTTAAGATCAGTGATGTTGAAAAGCACTGTAGGTCTGGGATGTGGTTGTTTGGATGCACAGAATGACACTGACAGAGCCAAGAGCTGTGCACGTATTTGTGCAATGTATAAGCTGTTATGAGATTGAAAAGTGACATTCTTCCTCGCCTGCTGAAAAATTCTTGAAGAAACGAGCTCAGGCACACTCAGATATCCTTTTCTGCTGTCTCTCTCCTTTGGTATATAATTTCAGAATTCTTTTGCCAATTTTAACACAAGAGTGCACAGAAGCAATTTTAAGCTCCTATGAGAAAGGAGTGAGACCCATATTGGTCTCACCAACACAAGACCCTGATTGCAGTGAATCAACCTTGTACAGCAGCATTGTGACAGTAAGAAAACTTACATTTTATTAGACCTCAATGAAGCCAGCCAACAAGGTGGAACTATGCAGGAATACAAATTTTCAACGATGTTACTTCTCAGTGAATAATGACTTGTTTTCAGAAGAGATTGTAAAAAACAAGACAAAACATCTTAATAGTACAAATATCACCTGGGACAGTGTAATAATTCGAGATAATGCATTTGCATGAACTATGAAATCAGGCATTCACTTAGACGTGCATCATAGAATTTCTCCTGAAACACACCAAAATACTTCACTTTCTGTTTGATAAGATTAATGACTGCTTAGAGCCCTCTGTAAGCAATAGCCAGTGGTGTGTAGCTCTATATCAGGTTGTGCAGTTAGTCCTCTGAACCACAAAGCAGCTAACCTTCCCCTATGTGTGCAAATCAGATTAAAATTCAGCAATATAGAGGCACCTAGAAGATGATAGCAGACAAAGCAGCTGTAAAACATTAGCCACCGCACTTGGAAATGGAAGAACTGGGAAAGGATTGGTAACTACCACCTGTAGAGATTACTCTTTCAGATAGAGTTGTGTTTTGGGGTAGCTTCATATATGTGATAAAAGGGTAGGGCAGCATGGGATGGTGATCCTTAAAGAATGGGACAGCTTTTCAATGTTTCAAGTTGTAGAAGGTAAGTGGTAGATGGCATGTGAGGAAGTGAGCACTCTCAGGGCTCCCATCAGCTGTGGGCAACATCTGCACTGGTAGATGAAACACTAGCAGAGAGCAGGTTTTGGTTCTCAGGCCAGCTGGCAGGACTTGACCTTGTCCACACTGCTAAACTCCTTCAGCTGAGCTGCATGCCCACACAGAAGCTGCCTGTAGGACACAGTTCCTGGGTTGTGCTAATGGCAGAATTTGGGAAATGCTTTGCTGGCACAAGCAGCAGCAGGCTGGAGCTGATCCGCAGATGCAGCGTAGCCGACTGTCAGGCTCCTGTGCACACAAGTGGTGTCTGGCATGGTGTACTTGACTTGTGCAGCTTCAGCCCTTCTGTCTGTCCCTGGATTCTTCTGTTTACACTCTGTTGTTTCAGAGGTCAGAATTATCATACATGCAGAAATTTGGTGAGGTGCAAGAAGCACTTAACGTCTGAAAGTGGCTTAAACTCTTCTCTGACTTTCTGAACCTGACTCAGGCAAATCCTCATTAGCCCTATTAATGACATGAGATGCCAGTGGAACCATGAATTTGGTTTGCAATAGTGACAACACCTGTTCTGAGAGTCAGACTTGTATCACTAAGCTGTGACCCTTTGGAGCTGGCAGCCCCTCTGCCACTGGGAAAGGATAAATGCTTTAGGAAAGCTTACAGGTAGTATAGAATAGCATCATCAAGCAGATACATTCTGGCTGCCCCAGTCAAACAGTTGTCTTTTAAGACATGTCCTAGATTTTAACCTATTGAACAAAACCACAACAAATCAAATGGAAAATGCATGGTTCACGGCTCTCAGTTTTGATAGCATCAGGAAGGTCAATCAGAGATTAATGCATGTAACTGTTTTCTAAGCCTATCTTTAATGCTTTTAGCTTGGTTTCCAAAGGAAATAGGGTGTATGTGGTAATCCTCTTCTGGGTTTTTCTTTCCCTTCCCAGTCATTCTTAATCTGAAAAAATCTGACAAGCCTGTCAATTCTTAGAAGTTTTGTCTATCCCAGTATAGGAGAGAGTCTCTGTCAGTGAAGAAAGATGGTACTTAAGCTCAGGGAAAGATGAGCAGGGATTGCACAAGAAAGAGCAGTTCTATAAACACCCCAGCTGAAGGAAGAGCTGCTTCCTGAGTTTTCTCCATTAGCGAGGATCTGTAATAAAATAGGGCTTGAAAACTGCCTTTTGTTAACTCTCCATCGCATCTTAGTCTTTTTTTCAGAGTAAACTTTGCAAATGGGACAGGGTTTATAAAAGCTGCTGTGGAAGTTGGGGCTGGTGTTTGCAACTCTGCCTAGGTAGATAAGAGCAGTAGGTGCTTGAAAAGGAAGGTGATATCATCTGGCTTTGCCACCCAGAAGGAGCGCTGCTGCACAAACTTTAAAGAGATCCAGTTGCCTGGCCCTGCAAAATGCCATGTGCTCAGAAAACTGTGCACACTTCGTAGTGGTAACAGACAAGAACAAACAGATGTGCTTTTCCTGGAATGAGATATTTTCATACAGAGTATTTTGAATGTGCCCTGTCATTTCTGTGACTTTTTGTGTTTAATTTAAAATAACAGCCTAAATGCAAGGCCAGGGTAACAGAGCTGCATGCAAAACCCCAGATAGCTTTCAGGGAGGGAGAAGGCAGTAGTCAAAGGAATGGTTTATTGTCCAATTTTTTGTACATTTTCTCTTCCTTTGTTTCTTTCCATGTATGTCTCAGCTTTTTCAGTGCCTCCCAACCACCTTCTATTTCTGTCTCTTTTTGTAAACCCCGTTGCTGCTCACTTGGTATTTTTTCTCCCATTTCTTCCTTCCCATTAGTTTATTCTTTCAGATAAATCTCATTTATCTGTTTTCAGCCTTCTTGCTCCATTTAACTCTTGCCTGAGACTGTTCCTTTTCTTCCCCCACCCTGTTCTGTATTTTGTCACCTTTGTCTCCCCTGATTGTGCCAGAATTCAGACACCATTATTCAGATGATGGACAGCAGATGTCCCTGGGCACTGAAGAAACCCTCCATTTGATGGCAACTAAAGACAAGCTGGAGTATCTGTATTCTGATTAAAACAGTGTTGTGTCTTTCCCCATCATGGCCTGTCTTTCCCCATCATGGCCTGACTTTTCTGCAGCCCTAAGGAGAGTGGAGAATTGCGTGTCATTAGGATTAGTTGTCTCAAACTGGAAACAACAGAGCTGAACTCTGTTGGAGCAGCACTGTACCTACCCAGTGTCATTTGACACAATCCATGTGTGTTTGCAGCAGGCTGAACCTGGGAATGCTAATGGTGCTCCCATCCACCAGAGGCAATGGAAATGAGCTCTTGCTCTCAGCTATTTCAGCTTGCTATTATTTTGGACCATTGACTATGAATGAAGTTCAAGCCAAATTGAACACAAATCACCTAGAGCTGCATGTGAAAGGCCTCAGATAAATTAGCAGTAAAGCCTCTAGCCTGACACAGCTTAAGTGAGCCATCATTGCATACCTGCCCCTAAATGCCAGCACTGCTCCTCCTGCCTCCCTGTGGCTGCACGTTTTTGGGCACACAGCCTTGGCAAGGCTGGATTACCACCCTACACTCAAATGTTGCCTGTATGGATTGCCTTCCTCTGTGGCACTTTGTAAGCAAGCAGAGCACTGCTGAAAATTAATAGGAGTTGTGACAGTGGGGGCTGATGTTAGTTCTGTCTCCAGCAGCACGCAGGTAGCGATGGGGAGTCCCTTCTGCACTGTCCTCCACTTGACCTTTCTCTTTCACATCCAAGGAAGGCTCCTTCTGCTGGTTACTCATCAGCAGTTGCAGGAAGGCTCTGATAAATTACAGGATCAGCCGTAAGGACTGCAGTAAAAAGAGATGCAGGAGCTTGCACAGGAAATGTTAGAGGACTGCCTGGCTTCTCTTCCAGACCCGGGAGCTGTGTGGCTTTGTGTGTCTGTCAGTAATCAGGAGAAGGAAAGAGGCTCTTCTCTCTAATTGTCCCTCTAATTTTCTTTAATTGAGGAAATGGCTCTTTTTCTGGACATTTCTCTCCATTGGGCAGGTTAGAGGGACTGCTTTAGGCATCTTGTGCAGTGCTTGAATGAATGGAAGGAAAAGTGCCTCTGGATGCATGGCATTGCCATTGCCTCCTCCTTGAGAAGGAGGTTAGTGTATCACAGCATGATTAAGGGCAAGAGAATCTTACTCTAAATCAGAGAAAGATTGGGAAGAAATTAAAATTTACTTCCTCAGGCCACCTATATATTTTTTTCTTACTGCTGGCTTTCCTCCATCACGGAGCTCTGGCACTGTTGGCATGTACAATCCAATGGGTACACCAGGGCCAGCAGCATGATGGATTTCAATGTCACAGAGAGAGTACTGAGTGAAGCACATGGGGAAAAAAAAGAGTAAATAAAAGATCCTTGGATTTCATTGCACAAATAAATGTCAGAATGAAACAGGTCTGTCATGACTTCAGCTCCCTGCTACCCAAAGTCAGTCACACTGAAATGCTCATACAAGGAAGAAATACTGTACTGCTCTGGCACAGGTGAAATATTGGGTCTAGAACAAACCTTTTTGACCACTTCAATGCTGCCTAAAACTTAAGAATAGACTTATCAGCACTTCAGTGGAGGCTGGAACTCTTCACCCAACCTTATAAATAAGGGTAATTAGTACTGCAGTTTGTCAAGCCTGGGTTGGAGGGGTGATGCTGAGCTGTGGGACCCCAACTGAAACTTTCCTCACCCCCTTTAAGTGCTGTGCATTGAACACGAGAGGTGTGTGTCCTACACTGTGCCATCACCAATCCTCAGCCTACTTTTTGTTGCACAGCACAGGTCCATATTTCCTGTGGTGAGCCAAGGTGTTCCCAGCTGTTACAGCTAAGACCTTGGAGATAATGAGGAGGGGTACATCTCTCAAAGGAAACACAAGGTGATTTGGCACCTCTGTGTGTTGCTGGCTGAAATGGAGGTAAGGGATGGTTGCAGAATTTAGCAATGTGGAGCAAAGTCAGGTCATAAACATGTCCACCTCCAGATGTGCTGTTTGTACTGCTGCTGTGTGACAGCAGCTCAGGTCAGCTCTTCTCAGTAAAGATTTAGCCTGGACTTATTTGACTCAGGAGACCAGCTATTGCTGTTTAATGGCTTTTACTGAAAATCCAGTAAGTAGGAAAAGGCTGGGTTTGCTTTGCTTCATCCTTTTTCCTCACCACTTCCCACAGGCAGACTCTCGTATCATTTGGAACAAAACACTGGCTCTTCAAGCTAAATGAAAAAAAAAAAAAGTTTAGAAGTACAAAATATAAATAGGGAATAAATACTGTTATAAATAATGATTTGATAAGCCAATAATAATTAATATCAAAAAGAAATTTATTAAAAAAATAATAACAATTTTAATACCGCAATTAAATTACAATTACGGCAGCCACAAAATCAGGGAAAAATGTCAGGAAATGATCCGGAATCAAAACCTGGGTGCGCAGGTCCGACACGCATNGTGTTCAAAAGATAGAAGATAAGATTCCATCTGTCACCGCATTCCAGGGCAGACCGGGGACTCCTGGCTCGAGAGGGAGTTTCTCTAGTCTGGTCACAATTCCTAAGTAAAACTATATATATACATATATACATACATATAATCCCTTTTATTCCACAGATTTCTTATATAAATTGGACAGTTTGAACCATATGAACATATATCACGAATTATTGTCATCTTTTTATCACAATACCCTTTAAGAACCACCAAAAATATTTTTGAGATTTTAATCACAGAATCATAGAATATTTGACTTGAAAGGAACACATTAGGATAATCAAATTTCAACCCCAAGCCCTACACAGGACAACCCAAAAATCACACCATGTGCCTGAGAGCATTGTGAAACGCTTCTTGAGCTCTTGTCAGGCTTGGTGCTGTGACCACTGCCCTGGGGAGTCTGTTCCAGTGCCCAGCCACCTTCTGGGTGAAGAATGTTTTCCTAATCTCCAACCTAAATGTCCCCTGACGCAACTTCAGGCCATTCCCTCAGGTCCTGTCACTGGTCACCTGAGAGAAGAGATCAGTGCCTGCCCCTCCTCTTCCCCTCATGGGGAAGTTGTAACTGCAGTGAGATCTCCCCTCAGTCTCCTTTTCTCCAGGCTGAACAAACCAATGACCTCAGCCAGTTTTCCCTTCAGGCCTTTCACCACCTTCATTGCCCTCCTTTGGACAATCTCTGGTAATTTAATAGCTTTCATACATGGTGGCACCCAGAACTGCCCCAGCACTCAAGGTGAGGCCGCCCCAGTGCAGGGCAGAGCAGGACAACCCCTGTGGGGCTGACAGGCTGTGGACTTAGAGAAAATTCAGAAGCAGGCCAGAGGTTTTTTCATAAAGAAACTTTTCCTCTGGAAAGACAGCCTGGAAGCTATCTCGAGTCCTTGGGATAGCTGACAGACCTTGCAAACAGATTCTTTCTCAAAACAGCGCTGTTGTTGTTCATTCTAAGTTT
>WEZZ01007431.1:2625-26922 GCA_013400585.1 Chloropsis cyanopogon | reverse complement strand
TTGGATGGGGCTCTGAGCAACCTAGGACCGTGGAAGGTGTCTCTGCACATGACAGGGAGTTGGAAGAAGATCTTTAGNCCCATCTGTATTCTAATGTGACATGGCTCCTTTTGCTAAGTGTGGCCATGGTTTATTATTTCAGAGCATCCAGCACCATCTGGTGGATAATTTGGAACACACATGCTTTGGGTTTTTCCCCCCCCAGTTACTACACCTGCAAAAAATTATCTGTTCCCACTTCTTGCTCTCTAACTGCATAGCCGAGACCCTTTGCACTAAATTGGTGATTTTAAAGAGAAAAAGAAAATGTCTCACCAGCTTTATTTGGGGTGAAATAACTGAAAATGTTAGCTTTAGTAATAATACTCCTAAATCAAGAGAATTTTTCCTTGTTGCTGTTGTTCCTAAAAAGAGTTAATCTGATGTATGAACTGATTATTTTCCATAACATTCTTGATCTCATAATTTCCTTTCTGCCCTTCAGCTGCTGAGCAATGCAGAGAAGATAGCAGAACAGATAAGCAAGGACCTTGCCTGGCTTTGCTCTCATCTCCTGGCCCTGTGGACTCAGTTCCTAGAAGTGGCAACGCTCCATCCAGAAATCACAGCTTATCTGACTCAGGAACATCACATGCTAAGGGTAATCTTAAGAAGTTAAAAGCAAGTCCAGTAATGGTCGCCTCCTGATAAGCATTAATTAGAGATTTATTTGGATGGATATTTCCAATCCAATTCTGTCTCTATGACTGTTTACATGGAATGGGGTGAGCACAGTAAGAGTGGAAGAGGAGGGGAAGAAGAGGTGAAGCCCAGGATTTGAAATTACAGATTTCAGTTTCTGGAATGAAGATGGTTGAGTTTGTGTGACCCAGGATACTACATAAAATGAGTAACTTTCAACACCAGGATCAGACATAGAACAGGAGGTTGGTGGGAAGGGGTATATGTCACCTATAATTGATAGATATCTGTAAATCATAAACACTTGTTTTAAAAAACCCAAACATCACAGTGACAAATAAAAAAAAATACAATTTCATCTCAACTGGTTTCACAAAACTACCATAAGGAATATGGATTTGTTTTCTTCACTGTCATACATAGAGCTATTTGCCTTTCTCACAATGAAGTGCACCCAACAAAATATTAATATTGTTGATGTTGAAATTGCTTCTTGTACTTGGTAATAAAAAAGGCACAAAACCACTTGTCATTTGAGCAAATGTTGTCAGATCTGCTTATCTGATTAGTTCAGCAAGTGTTCTTTCTTCCATCAGGACGTTCTTGATTATTGACCAGACACCAGCTCAGCACATCACCTGAGCTGAACTCAAAGTCTGATCTAATCATTAGAGTAGGGACAGTGGAGAAAAAGGCAGGATTCACCTTGCATGCCTTAGGAGTGTGCAATGCAGGTATTGACACCTCAGCTTAAATTCTTCTCCTGTCAGAGTCAGTGGAGGTCAGAGTGACCAGAACGAGTCTCCCCTGGAGCTTGCAAAAATGGGGCATAAAATTCAGGAAGAGGTGACTGAGTGCCTGATGCTGAAACTCCTCTGGTTAGTCTGATGAGGTCTCCCTTGACTCTGAGGGGACCTGGGTGGCTTTCAGTCAAAGAACCCAACTTTGTGTGTGCTCCCAGCTCCAGCAAGGTGAATCTCAGCCTCTGGTTTGTTCCAGCCTTGACTGATGCCAACTGTGTTCTTGACCTTTGTCAAATTACATAACTTTGTATACTCTTGTTCCTCCCCATATAAACTGTGTGTAATTATATTTTTTCATGTCTGGAAAATGCTTTGAGGGCTCTGAATGAAAAGCCCTACTGTTAAGACACAGTCTTTTTGAAGGGATGCTTGTCCTTTGTTCAGGAAGGCCATTTGCTAAAGCACAGCTGGGATTCAGGGAAATGCTGAGATGCTCTGACATATGCTTTTCACTACCATTTTCTGTCCCCGTCACAGAGGTCACTTTTACAATTATTATTAGGAAGGTATGGACTGCAGTTTAACAGCTCAGTACATTTGATTGCATATTATGCTTGATTCATTTAAACTCAAAGCTTATTCCAGGGCAGATGACAGCACTGAATTTTTAATAGGTTATTTCACACTCTGTGCTCTGCCAGCCACTTCAGATCCATGACTGTTTTGTAATTGATTGTCCAATACTGAACATATCTAATGTCCATGAAGGGATTTGAAGAGCTCTCAGTCTGTAAGTATCATGACATAGGCAGGTATGTTTCTACTGTGATAGGGCTCATTCTCCTCTGGACTGATATGTAAGACTTCCTTTGCTTTCATGGTAGTTTGAGAGTCACTGTGGATGTTCCCATAGAAGAGATGATCAATTATGAATTGTTCTAATTTAATAAGTCACTCCACTACTGCTTTTGCACAGTGGGAAAGGAATAAGTCTTCCCAACTTTAACAATACAGGGGAAAATAGTAAATTTGACAGCTTTTAGAAAAGTAGTTAGGAAATGCAGATAACAAAACTTTGATTTATTGTCAAGGGAGTCTTCTTCCCTTGCAGCAAAATATGGAACAACAACAGCTGCTTTATGCTGGACTGGGAAAACAAAGCAGAATTGAACTCTTTTTTAATGTCAATACTAAGGAATCTGGTCCTGATAGTCAGCGCTGTGTTCTTAGACTGATGGCACTTGTCACCTTTCAGCAGATCTGAGGTTTAATTTGTGTATGTCTCTCTCTCAGGTGAGAAGATTCTCAGAAGCCTTCTTCTACACTGAGCACCAGAAGCCTGCTGTGCTCATGTTCCAGGAAGGCCTGTAAGTAACACATTAACACTCCCCTAACTCTGGAATGACTAAAAATTTACTTTAAAATATTTTGCAGTCAAGAACGAGATCTTTTTCTGCAGGGTATGAAGGAATTTGGTTTGAGAGAGGTCATTGGCTCTGTTTTAGCTCCATATTATAGACCTATTGAAATGAGTTTCAAAAGTAAGTGACTGATCAGGCTGGCCCCAGAAATAATTAATTTCAGGCTACACACACACACACACACATATATATATGTGTGTGTGTGTGTGTATTTTCACCATTCTTCAATTAACTTCCTAAACCAAATACACCAGGTACAGCACTGGTACTTTTAGTGGGAAATAACTGTTGAAAGGCAACAAACATTTACAAATTTGCTTTCTACCATCCCTAAACCATTCCAAGGTAAGTATTTCTTTCTGCTGGACAATTTCTGCTTATAACTAAACTGTGAAGTATGAGGAGCCAGTCTTAAAGCTCCACCAGGACAAATCCTGCCTTTGGTTTTAACCCACGAACTCAAGAAGAGGACTTGGATGATACTCAGGACCTGACCCCTGAAGGCAGAGTTCAAAGAAGGATGCTCAGATTTGAATTTCTGAGTAATGAAGGTTATCCAGACTATTTGTCACCATGGGCAGACCACAACATTACCAGTGTGAAACCCATTTTTCAGAAGGGGCTGAAAGGCCATGACATCAGGTCCTGTCACAATGATGATTTTTAAGTGAGACATTTGCTTCTGACCTAGTGCAGGGGAGAAAATTGCTTTTCTCAGAGCTGTCATTGGGGACATTAAGGCTGATTCAGTGTTGATGGAAAGGGCCCTGACTTCATTAGTGGATGGGTTGTACAAGGCTGCCTTGTTCTGCCAAATTAGAGCAGCACCATAGCTGCAGGGTCCCAGCTGTGTTCATTTGGTTCTCCCATGTCAGGATTTTAGGGAGCTGTGTACAAGGAAAACCCCACGTCAAGATCCTGGGGTGAGGACACACACTCACGGCCCCATTCAAACAAACATAACCCTGCACAGAGGAAGGGCTAATTGCATGAAGTTCTTCTATTTCTCCAGGCAGTCATAGAAGTAGCCCATTTCCTGCAAATAAATATAATGTTTTTCTCAGTGGTTATCAAGAAGGGTAAGTAAAAAACAAACAAACAGAAAGATGTAAAAAAATTATTAATTGGTCTGTGCAGACAATCTGGTCTATACAGGCTGCATGGCAGAATCAGGTTTTCTTCCTGAATTTGCTAGATTATGTAATTGGAAAAACAGAGTCTTGGCTGTCAGAGTATTATTGATATTGGGAGTGGTGGTAGGGATTATTGGTTGGGTTCACACAGTCACCAGCTGAGATCAGTGCTCAGTGTGCCAGGTGCTGTACAACCACCTCAAGCAGTACATTTTTTCTCCCCGTTTCATTTTTCCTTCTTACCAGACAGGAGCTGTTTTTTGTCTATCATGCTGTTGTGGGTCTGTGTGAAGCTGTGCAGGTATGTACCTGACAGCATTTGACTGCTTAGGCAGAAGAGGACACACCATTCTCAGCAGGCTGGGTGTGGCACAGGGTGGAGGCCTCTAGGAGGTAGAGGCCTCCTTAGATTTTATAGACAAAAATATCTCTCCTAGCTCACTTTAATATCAATTATTCATCTTTTTCACAAGGGTACGTAATAATCAGACAGGGGATAATGGCTTTAAGATGAAGAACAGATTTGCTTTCAGCTGACCATCAATGAAAATCTTTTTGCATTACTCTCTGTATTTCATCTTTTCCTCATTTTTTGAGACAGATGTTTAAACAGGAAGGCTCATCAGAAATAAAAAAATATTGTGTTTATTATAGCTGAACACATATTCATCTGCCAGTTTAGTGTCACATTCACTCAGAAAAGCCAGGTAGCATTTTGAGTGGTCCAAATGAGGGGAACAAATGGGGGGCTACAAAAAAGCCAGAGGGGGACTTTTTACAAGGATGTGTAGCAATAGGACAAGGGGAAATGGCTTCTAACTGAAAGAAAGTAGGTTTAGATTAGATATTAGAAAGAAATTCTTTACTGTGAAGGTGGTGANAACAAATGGGGGGCTACAAAAAAGCCAGAGGGGGACTTTTTACAAGGATGTGTAGCAATAGGACAAGGGGAAATGGCTTCTAACTGAAAGAAAGTAGGTTTAGATTAGATATTAGAAAGAAATTCTTTACTGTGAAGGTGGTGAGGCATTGCAATGGTCTATTTAGAAACTTTGTGGCTTCCCCATCCCTGGAAGAGTTCAAGGCCAGGTTGAGCAAACTGGTCTGGTGGAAGGTGTCCCTACCCATGTCAAGGGGGATAGAACTAAATGATCTTGAAGGTCCTTTCAAACCCAAACTCTTCTATGATTCTGTGACTCTGTCAAGAGACAGTGGCTGAGTAATGTGCCTTAGCTCTTCCAGATTTGTACATGTGTGAGACACCTCTCTGTGAGAGCTCTGAGGTCTGATTTAAGTGAGACAGAGGACTTGCCATGCATCCTTCTTCGCTTTGTTCCTCCCTGTACTGCTCAACCAAATTTTAGATTATTGGTTCCTGCATCTGGGTTTTGAAACTCTGACCACGACCAGAGTGACAGACCTCGTTTCCTGGCCAGAAACCAGCAGAGGGATCCAATCCCAGCCAGCAGCCCAGACCCTTGGGAGGACAGCAATGGGTTATGGCAGCTAACAGGAGCCTATGACAGTGGGATCTGGAATAATTTCAAAAACACTGAGATTTTAAAGGAAGGGATTGTGCAAGTTGTAGATATCTCTAACTGAGAGATGGAAACCTTCTAAGAGTTCTGGGTACCCCCCCTCATGCAATACTGCTTCCCTTTAAACACATTGACTCTGTCCTCTGCCTGCATATCTGGGCTTGCAGGACTAATGGAGAAACAGCACAGTAGCTACTCAAGCACTCAATTAGTTTTGTACTTTGCTGCCAGGATCCAGAGCCACGCACAGATTTCTACAGAAATTCGTAATTCAGAATATTTCACCAGCATGCCTCCGCTGCCGGCCGAATGCCTGGACATCGATGGGGACTGGAACACGCTCCCAGTTATCTTTGAGGATAGGTACACAGACATGCCTTGCAAAGGTGAGTGAAACACCACAGGGCACAGCTTCATGAGACAGCTTGAGCTGAGGGAGGTACTTCCCCAGCTCAGGATAAGTGATCTCACATCCCTTGGGCTTATGAACTCGGAACAGAGTGTGACCTCCTAAGTAATAAAGCTGAATTTTAGTGTTTTCCCTAACAGCAAAGTATTTCCTTTACATTTTTCATCTTTAAATTAAGCTTTCTTTAAAAAAGAGCTGGAGGAAAAACCTAGAAAGAAAATCCGATCTTTTGGGTTTTTGCTATGGTACTAATTTGAAGAAAAAACACTAGACTGATATCCCCACTATGACATCTAGTGGTAAGAAATATCAGAACAAACCCACACAATTTCAGTGTAAAGCCCGACATTCCCCTGAAAGGTAGCATTGCTTTCCAAAAAATATTTTGCCCTTTGAGTACCCAAATCAAATTTATAATTAAGAAATTATTTATTTCCAGAGTTATTTAGTTAAACCTCATAGCCCTTACTACCTTTTTTCTTTTCACTCAACCTTTAAAATTACCAAGGAAGCAATATGTATTAATACTATAGGTGTCCATAGTGATACAAAATCTTCACTCTTCCACAGTTATTCTACTGCCTAAATTGTGACAATGCTCATTAAAGATATTTAAATTATTAAACTGAGTATTAAACTGATTTAAAGTAAGAGCTATACTATGAACAATATTGAATGATACTAGGAATACAAAGAATTATCCGTTTTGTTTTGCTTACCTATGTTCTAAAAACTGGCAGTATAGGTACAGTTATACTGAGGAAAGTGCATTTTATTAATATTGCCTTCTTTGGCCTAACTATAACTGTTCAGTGAGTGTAATTCTAGTTAAATACACTCTGGCATGTGCATTTGTAATATGCCTTTAATGTATGTATAATTTTTATAATGTAAAATATAGAATAATATTTTAGACTTTAAAATCCCAGTTCTTTGGGGTGATTTGTTGTGTTCTTACAGGTAATACTACTCTCTTTCTTTCTTTCTTTCTTTAGATCAGAATTTGGAAGTTTTCCCAGCTTTTGAGGTTCCTGCAAATACTCAAATGGATGTAAAACTGGAAAAAGAAGACTGTGCATCAGATGATGCCACTGCAGTAATGAAAGGGGACTTTGAGAAAGATACTCCTCTAATACACACAGACAGAATAAACAGGAATCCCTCATGCCTACACAGCAGTACTGAAGCTGCTGCTAAGGGTTTAAACCAGCACTCCACATCTCAGGTATGTACAATAAACAAAGAAGGCCAAAGAAAACCTGAAAATATTTTTGTTTCGAGAGAGGAAACTATTTCTGACTCAGAGCCAGGCAATACAGAACACATGTCAGAAGACTTTAAAACATCCGAGGAAGTTTTATTAAAAGATAATAGACTTGGGGCGGATGTTATCTGTGGAGACATGGAACCCAGCAATAAGGACCCTCACAAACATGAGCCCATGCTAATTGTCAGTGCTCAGCGTGAGTGTGGAGCATGTGGGACTGATGGCTTGAAAGACAGCACTGAAATACATGAACTAGATGAATTTGGTCATCCTGAAACTAATTTCACTTCATCTGAGCTTGCACTGAATGAATTGACCAGTCTTGGAAAACCAGAGGATGCAGACACCAAGGCTCATCTCCCTGTTTTGAAAGCTTTGCCTTCACACAGCTGCGAAGTGAAATCAGTCACAAAGGAGCAACGAAGTGAGGAGAGTGAAGAATTTACCCTGATGTCAGGGGTCATAAAAAGATCTTCCTCTATAATATCAGATTCAGGCATTGAAAGTGAACCAAGCTCAGTGGCATGGTCTGATGCTCGCAGCCGGGCCCTGGAGCTGCCCAGTGACCGAGAGATCTTGCACCACTTGGTCCGAAGGCATGCCATCCACCGAAATTCCCTGGAGGGTGGCCACACAGAAAGCAACACCAGCTTGCCCAGTGGTATCCAAGCATCGCTCACATCCATCAGCTCTTTGCCCTTTGAAGAAGAGGAGAGGGAAGTGGAGCTTACCAAACTGACAAAATCTGTCTCTGCCCCTCAGATCAGTAGCCCAGAAGAGCCCACGGAGGAGGTGGATATATCAAAACACAGTGAAGCCACCTCAGGAGATTCAGATCAAAACTTAAGAAGCTGCATGGAAACAGAGGATAAAGATGGAAAAATAATCATGGACTTTTCTGAGAGTCAAATGACCACTGAAAGTGGACAAATAGAACACGGAAGACATCCCAAAACCCTCCTCAAACACAGTAGCAGTAACACTGAGTTACAAGGGGAGGAGGAGAAAGGTTTTCCAGAGACTTGCTGTAGTTTGGAAAATACAAGACCACCCATTTGTCCAAAGCAGCTCCAAGTTAATGTCTCTGAGTGCCTGTCACTGGAGAGCGATGGTGAGTGCAGCTTAAAACCACCAAGGGCTTGTAATTACCTGGACAAAAATATAGATAAGGTTGATACATGCATTGAGGATCCAATGGATAAACTTAAGCCGGACAGTCTAAAAGTACAACAGGGCTCTTCCAATAGTAGAATTTCAGGAGAGGAGAGTTTTCCACAAAGCATAAAGGTGGTACCAGATTTTTGCTATCCTGTTACAGCTCCTTCAGATACGTCCACTGAATTTTGCTCACTGCGAGGAGAATGTGGCAGCTCTGTTGCTGCTGAGAGCCCAGCAGTGTGTGCAGAAATGCAGGGGTTGCAAGAAATTGAGCTCAATGACTCACCTGCCCCAGCAGACCCTGTGGAAGGGTTCCACCAGGCTGAATGTCCTCAGGAGCCCAACAGCCAAGAGAATAAACTCGTAGCGAACGGCACCGGGTTTCCTTTGGCCACGACAGAGGGAGTAGCCCTGGAAAGCAGAAAGGCTGCTGATGTGGTTAACCTGTCCATCTCTTGCACAGCCACCTGTCTTCCCTTTTCTTCCGTGCTCAAAGAGACCCCTGCCATGGCGGGCTCCTCAGCAAAGCAGGCTGCGTTCCCCATCACGCGCCAGCCGCTGGGCTCCTTCGGAGTTGTCTGTCCTAATTCAGATGAGATGGATGAAGAGACCAACGAAAGGATGCTGAAGTAAGAATAACTAACTACTTCATTAATGTAGATGTAATGCCAAGAGACCCTGACACAGTTCAGGACCTTAATGCACTAGGCATACAGGAAGCTTGCATTTGAGACAATTGCCTGAGGAATTTCAGTATAAATAATCCAAACAGACAAATGGTTCATATAGAATGAATAATCTAAATAGACAGGAAGGATGAAAACACAGAGAGACCAAGATTGCCAAAGAAATCAGGTCCTTAATTCTCATGACAAGCAGTGGGATTTAGGTATCTAAACAATCTTTGAGAGCTGACCCTCCTTCCTGAAATAAGGGTTACCCATACCAGAGTATCGATCCCTGTTTTACTCCTCTGCTTTAATAATTGCATCCAGTAGTTAAACGATGAGATGGGGAATTCAGATTGGCTGATATGTCTCAACTTCACTTTCTCAAACTGGAAAAATGGGAGAATTGGAACCATGGAGAGCTGGAGAAGAGGCACTATTTTTGTATCTTGCTTCATTGCCCAATGCAAAAGTGTCATATTGTGACCTTGAAGTCACAGGAGCCCATTTCACAGATCGGCACACCAGCACTTATATTTTTCCAATATAGTTTGGTGCCTCTGCTGCACTGATGAAAAACAGTAGCACTGAAATTTCTCAATCCATTCAGCTGCCCAAAATGTTGTCTGTCTGCATGTACATTAATTTTCAACCCATGACCTTGTTTTTATTCTTTTGAAAGAGTCCTGAAGTTTTATACACCATGTTGAAGTCCTGACAAATCTAAGCACAGAATATGTTTCTTTGTGAAACAGAACATTTGAGAATGTATTCATGCACATGAATCTAAGGCTTCCAGAGTCATGGCCCAAAAGCTACTTTTTTCATTTTTCTGTCCCTTAAAATTAAATGGGCTGATGTAAATAATTGCTCACCATTGGACTTGAGTATCTTAGAAATATTTTCCAATCTTAATGATTCTATGATTATATCAAGTTGCCTTAAGAGATTCCCAAGCTTTAAAGGTTATATCTCCAAAGCTTGTCCTTCCCAGTTTTCTACTTAATTCTACACTTACATTGTAATAATTAATTCCTAAATTATCTGGATAAGTTTTACTGAGTCAAAAAGCCACTGAAGAATTTGGTATCTTCAGCCAGCAGAATGCTTCAGGGTGAATTCAAGTGTCAAATATTAGACTTTTAGTAGGAAAGGTGTTATCTTAATTCTTCAAGCATTGAGATGTCCTTCTTCTAAGTTCTACTTAATTGTTTTCAAAATAATCCAAAATTAAATAAATCCCATAATATCTAACACATGAGGTGCATCCCTTAACTCTAGCTTGAGGAAGAGGGAGAACGCCTTCTACCTGACTAAAAGTGCATCTGATGGTAGCAAAATTATACATTTTGCATTTCAGTACCTGTATGTCCAATGACATTGTTAAGAGGTAAAATTGCTAATTCTGTACCTCAGTCTCATTTTATGAGCTACCAGAAAATTATTTTTTGCTACTCTTTCATTCCTCTGGTAAGTGTGAGTTACTAATGCACTTTAGTTCTTCCCTGTATATAGACAAATTACAATGAAACAGAGTTTATTCCCCTCATTCTGACTTCTCTCAATCCTAACAGATAAGAAATTGCACCCAGGTCTCTACTTGAAAGTTGAAAACAATTACTTGCAAAGACAAGCCTCCTCATTTCTAATTTGAAGGTTTGTTGCTAACCACCCAGTTCTATTGTGATTAATTAATGTATTCTCCAGTTTTTATCAGGCCAAAGAAAAATTTAAAAAAGAAATGAAGATTGAAGGATTTCTGTACAGTGACTTATCTGTACTAGCTTCTGATATCCCATATTTTCCACCAGAGGAAGAGGAAGAAAATTTGGAAGATGGAATTCACCTGGTTGTCTGTGTCCATGGATTGGATGGTAAGGCCAGGAAGAATTGCTGTTTGTAAGTCATTTTGGTGAAAATTACAAAAAAAGGTCAGATATTCAGCAAGTATGAAAGAATGGAGAGTCTAAGTATTTGTTTTAGCAAAGTATTTATTCCTTATTGTGCTATTCAGTTTATTGTAATAAAGGATCTACGAGAATATTAAGTATTGTTGCTAATATATGGGGTCCTGCTATCTGTTTTTGGTTTTTATTTTTTGGTTTTTGTTGTTTGTTTGTTTTTTTTTTTTAAACAGCAATCTACACCAAAGCACATCAGTCCTCCTGTGTACAGGAAAAGTGAATTGCAGTAACTCCTTGTCTTTTCACAAATGCTTTGTTGTTTTGCAGTATATCCCCAGGAGGGAAATGTTATTTAAATCCCCAAAACACTGTTATAGATTAGATAGTGGCTGTCTTGATAAAGTGAAAGAATAAAAGTCATTCTTCACTGCAGAGGAAGCAGGTCTTGGGATTTTTTACATATGTGATTTCTAGGAAGGAAACAGTTATGTCAAATGTGAACTTTCTCTTGGCAAATTATTGATATCAATTAGAAAGGTGTAGATGTTAACACTGAAACGACAGAGAAGAAGTGGCAGAGGCTCTGAAATCTCAAAAAAAAAAAAAAAATAGAAAAACAAACACTGGCTTGTGCCAGGATTGTTTGCCATTGAATATCTCAGTAGAAGGAATGCCCTTTTTGTGAGGTAGTGGTACCTTCTTCAACAAAAAGTATTTCAGAAGACTTTGTAATTTCCTGGTACAGAGTGAGGCATCTCTCAAAATAAGAGTCTGATAGTGTTTCAGCACCACCTCTAATTGTGAATACATGAGATGGGCCACTCTGCATCTGAAGGTACAGCCCTGCAGCCCAGCACAGGCATTGAGGTGTCCCTGGGGGCCTCACCTTAGCTTGTTGTCTTTTGGTCTTACCTCTTCTGTGCAGCAGATAGAGGGCAGATTTTTTCTGGACCTGATCTTTGCCCTTTCTTACCCACCATTTATGCAGTCCCACAGCAGCAGGTGAGGTCCAGCCCACCTGGAGCAGTGGGAATTCCTGTTCTCTTGCTGTTTCAATGCATGATCCTGAGGTGTGATAACATTCTTAGCAGCACTTAGCAAGAGCTCCGTGGTGTCAAGGTTTTTGTGTTAAATTGACTCTATATTGGTTGTTTTTCTGTTGAATTGCATCTTGTAAGGTACCATTTGTTCCTAGGTAACAGTGCAGATCTGCGGCTGGTAAAGACTTTTATAGAACTGGGACTTCCTGGTGGAAAACTGGACTTCCTAATGTCTGAAAGAAATCAGGTAGTACAGAGCTAATTTCTGTCTTCCTTTCAATTGCTGAAATAGTGCCTTCAGCAAAAGCCTTTTCACCAACTGAGTGAAACAAAAGCACTGGGGAATTCAGGGAGTTTTAGGTAGTATTGAGTGCAAAGTCTTGGTTCTATTCCTGTCTAATTTGATAGGGTGGTCAAAGCGATTGGAAAATATTCCTGGCATTAAAGTCAAGGGCAATGACATTAGCAGTAATAGGACTAGACCTTAGAGGAAGAAAATGGATTTATCCTGCCAGTTTGCAAACTTGGCAGCCTGGTGCCTCTGCAACACAGCACCAGCAGAAAGCAGCAAGTTTAGTGATGCTAAATTCTCCAGAGGATGTGGAATATCCAGCAGGTGTTGTCAGCTCCCTTTGCTGCATCAGCCATTGTTTCTCCTGTTGCAGTGTTTGTGGGATTTATTTCCTTGAATGATAAAGAAATGTCTTCCAGAAAAACTGATTGCCAGTCTAGGCAGAGAAACAGAAATTAATCCTGTGCTTTGCTTGACAGTGGAACCATATTTATGGCCAAAGGCCCAACTTTATGCACAAGATAAGGATTTCCATTGTGCAGTCAGAAACATAATTCTGATTTATAAGTACCTGAGAAACCCAAGTCAAAACTTTTTAGCCTTGTTTGTTCAAAAGCTTTTATATTTTGAAGTGGCTGGTTGGTGTATGCCTGTGAACTTGCCACTGCCAGTGCACAGCTCTGTCAGCAGCAGACCTGGACAGTGAGTGTAAGCAAGGTGAAAATAGTCAGGAGACCACTTCATACTTCTATCAAGGCCTCTTCCAAGAGAAGAGAATGTTTTCAGAGAATGAAACATCTTACAACATCTGGATTTGACATTATCCAGAGTCCATAATGGAAACTATTTAGAGATCTTATTGTCTGGGAAGGTGGGGAAGTTCTCACAGCACTGAAAATGGAACCTAGGTGGCTTGATGGGTACTTTAATGTTGTAAATCATCTTATCACTGTTTTTTCCTTCTCTGAGAACCACAATGAAAATGACACAAGAAAACAATCATTTAGCTGGTTTGCCTTATAGAGGAAAATTTAAATCACTTTTTTAGGCATTCATTTGTGATGCATTTGACAAGCTCAGTCAGGCTGAAATGATAGTAAAGAATAGAGATACAATCAGGTGAAATATGACACTTGACATGTTTGGTTATGATTAACATTCAGGCTGATATTGCACTTTTAAACAACTTGAAAGGTTTGGGATAATGAGCCTAGGAGGAAATCATTAATTATCAATGCAGACAAAACAAACAGGCAGAAGGTTACTGGACTGTTTTTAGTTTATGAGAACATTTATTTTAAGTCTGTATTGCAAAGTGAGTATCGGCATGTTTTCCTGTGCAAGAGCTGCAATTAGCAAGATGAGTTGTGTCACAAAAGCATTAATTGCTCATATGTTTCAAAAGCATTAATTACTCATATCTTTGCTCTGAATAGCTCTTCCAACATTTGATGATTGTTTTGTGGCATCTCATTAGTTAGGAGTTTGATTTAGAGTTCTGTTGGATTGCCAAATTACAAAGTTCTGAATAAGATCTGCCTATAATTGTATAGACTGGAAATATATTGCTTGTTTTATTGTCTTACAACTGGCAGTACTGTTGCAAACAACAAATTATTCATCTGTCTCTAGCACTCATTCTCTTACTGATGACTGTTGAATAACAAACACACAGATTAAGATAGCCAAATAATTTTGTGATGACATCCTTAGTATCAGCATAACCCTCATGTCAACATATAATCCTGGGAAGTATTTTATTGCAGTAATCTGTTGAATACTAAATGCCAAAAGCTTTTTTTTCATGAGCAGACCCTGGTATCTAGAGCAGCTGAGCATTAGTAGTTCTCACCAGTGTCAAGTCAGGCTGCTCTAGCATCATGCTTATGATTCTGGAATCACCCAGCAAGCTCTCTCAAAAGAGAATTTCAATTTAAAAGAGGACCTGGTGGCTGAGAAAAATCTCCCTTCTTCCCCCTTGAGCATGTATAAAGAAAATTTACACTGGTTGGTACATTTCTGCTTGAATTTGACTTTAAAAATAACATTGTTCTGCAATAAGTGTATTATATTTTAATTCATGAACTCATTTAATTTTTCAACAGACTGATACCTTTGCTGATTTTGATACAATGACTGACCGATTATTGGATGAAATTATTCAGCATATACAGTTGTACAACCTCTCCATATCCCGAATAAGGTAAGCTTTATTAGATAGTAAATAGTGTGTAACTGTTTGAGTTACATGAGTAACATCCAGTGAAATTAGCTTTTCCTAAAGTGCCCTGTGTCAAAAGCCCTTGAATCAGCGAGATTAAGTTTTACATTCTTATAGATGAGAATGAAAGAGAAAGATTCTTATGAAAGAGAATCTTGTAGGCTGAAAAAACCATTAAATGATAACTAAAGGATTTTATTGAAAGCCCTGACAGAGTCCTCCCTCCAGAGCCATTTGTGCCATCTTTATATCTATTTTAAAGAACACACAGATGGTTTCCATATTAATGTAATTCTTTCTTTCCCAACAGTTTTATTGGACATTCCCTTGGTAACGTCATCATTCGATCTGTACTAACTCGCCCCAGGTTTCGCTATTACCTCAACAAGTTACACACCTTCCTGTCCCTCTCTGGGCCTCACCTGGGAACCCTTTACAACAACAGCACTTTGGTTAGTACAGGTAAGATGGGAAAGCTTTGACTGGCTCTGGTCCATGGCAGAGTGCACGAGAGAGCAACAGGCAGAGGTAGGAATTTATTGTAGCATGACTTGTACCTTGAAGTTGTGGAAAATATTTGCTGAAGACTTCTAACCTTCAAACTTCAGAAAAAAAATTGCAATTTCAATATCTACAAGGTCCATCATATTGCTTCTTGGAAAGCTCAGGGGTGTGCAGCAGTGAAAGATGAACCTTAGTTTCCACTTAGTCTCCCACTTCTCCTCTGCTGCAAAAAAGAGAGTCATCTCCACGGCTGAAAAGAGACATTATTATGGAAATGGAATGTCCCACATTTCAATCTTCCTGAGTGTTTTCCTACTACCATGAGATAACCACAGAATCATAGAATAGTTTGGGTTGGAAGAGACCTTAAAGGTGTTCTAGTTCCACCCCTGCCATGAGCAGGGACATATTCAATTAGATCAGTTTGCTCCAAGCCTTGTTCAACCTTACCTTGATCATTTCCAGGGATGAGACATCTACCACCTCTCTGGGCAACCTCTTCCAGTGTCTCACCAACCTCATTGTAAAGAATTTCTTCCTTATATGTAGCCTAAATCTACCCTCTTTTAGTTTAAAACTGTTGCCTGTATCCTGTGAGACCCTTAGACTTTTCTCCCTGTTGATTAGGAGTACAAGAACAAACAAGACTTCTACAAAATTACAGTGCTATCCTTACTGTAGGCATATGTCTCTAACTCTCCTGCTTGATGATTTACAAAGGATAAAAATGTGCACCAATTTTCATTCCAGGTCTATGGCTAATGCAGAAGTTAAAAAAGTCAGGGTCGCTTTTGCAACTGACCTTCAGGGACAACGCGGATCTTCGCAAGTGTTTCCTATATCAGCTCAGCCAAAAAACGGGTGAGTAGGGCTTGATGAGTCTTTGTAAATACCAAGGGCTATTCCATTGGTTTGTGCTGGATTGGCCTGTTCTCCAGGGAGGTAAGGAAATCTGCATTTTGTTAATGATCTTTCTTTCAAAACGCTTTTTAGAAGGGCTGCCCTATCTAAAATCTGGTATCAATTTCATCTGGTATCAATTTCATGTGCATTTTTTGTGTGAAAGGTATCAGATAATGTCTTTGCCAAAGTGTTAGCATTAAATAAGACCTTCGTGCTGCAGTAAACATGCACCTAAGTTTATAGTCTGTGAGCAAGAAACATCATTCTTGACAGGCCATCATTGCTTAATTTATGCTATGAGATGAAAACCATTTTTCCTTTTTTATTATTTTTTTGTAAGTTTAGCATCTCTTGTCTCAAGGAAATATGACTCTGTGAGATGAAGAACAAATTTTATTCATGTCTGTTCTGACACTTCTGTACTACAGAGAGAGATGTATGGCCTCATACTAGAAAAATGATGCCTGAATAGAGAATATTTTTTCCTATACTTTACTCTGTCATGGATAAATGAAATAAATCAGGCTTTTCTTAAGAAAAGAAACCAAGCATGATCCTTCTGTTGAAGCAGTTGTTTTATTTTAAGAGTTATTTTTAATATTGAGTGTGAGCAAACTGGTGCTAAATATATAGTGACAAGGACATTACTTGATGTTTAATTCTTTTCTCATACTTTTGTACACTGCTAATAGGAAACAAGGACTATATTAATATGAATAAAACATCTAAATCTTACAGATATGCTATATAACTCAATCAATGACTGGAAGTCGATGTAAATTGGTATTATTTGAATTTTCCCTTTGATTCCCTAGTACTTATTTCCGTGGAATACAGCTGATGACTGCTTTACTACTGTCAAGCTAAAATAAAATTAGGTCTACACAAAAAGCTCATATTTTAACTTCCCAAGCAATGAATTCCCAAGCATGTGTAGTGAGTCAAAGCAATTTGCTGCTTGTTAGCTTGGTAGACTGGAGATATAAGAGGCTATAAATGCAGGTGTTTTCCTGGGAAATGGAGAAAGCAGAAATTTAAATATGGAGAGAGTTGTCTATAAAGTCAGAATAATCTGGGTAGATGCTTAGGTAAAATATCCAAATATTTAGATATGTCCATATGTGAGTGTATGAGCTGGCATACTGATTCAATAGAGATGTCCCCACTCTGGCACCCTGCTCCCAAAAGTGGGGAGAACCTACAGAGGGAGAAATGCCAGAAGCAGGGTTGTGCCTACATTGCCAGATGACTCTTTAGGCCTCCAGCAATTTCTGACTTTCTTATTGAAATAGAAGTCTCTGCTATCTTTCAATCTCTTGAACAAATGTTCCTCATGCTTGTTGTGAAAATAAAAACCAAAACAAATCCCACAATAAAATATTCTTCCCTATTGAACCTCTTCACATGAGGTTTTAGATATGGTAATACTCAGTAGGGCTTCTCCTATCTTTTACTTCAGACCAAAGCTGCAAACTCAGTTGGTTTGACTGTACAAGAAGAAAATGATAAACACCTTAAGTCAGGTTTTGGAAAGGCAGCCAGCAGGACTTTTCATTGCAGTGGTGATGGCCAGATTTTCTATGAAAGTCTAGAGATCATAGCTGTGGAATCATAAGGACATGGATGGGCCTTCGAGATCATCTGGTTCCAATCCCCCTGCAATGCACACCTTCCACTAGACCAGGTAGCTAAAAGCCACATCCAACCTGGCTCTGGTTCTGGACCACTTTCCCATAAGAGGGAGGGAAAGATGAAGGACAAACCCACAGGTCTTCTGTGTTCAGGATATTCTCTGAACCAGTAGGTTATGTCATCATTGTCCATTTTCTTACTTTTCTCTTAAATGTGGGTGATGGAGCACTCGAGACCATAGACAGGTCAAACAGCAGGAGCTCAGCAGTGGCCCCAGTAGCTCTAGGGAAGAGGGAGGATTTGAGGTTTTCAGTTGATGTACCAGCAGCATGGATTTGTCAAGTGATTGCTGCATGCAGGGACTGGATGGACCCTAAGTCTCACTCAACACCAATGTAAGAGTATGACATTATAGAAATTCCTTTTCTTCTCTCTCTCTCTATTTTGTTTGAGAATTTTACTAATTTATTATGTTATTTTTGAACTTGATCCTGTTTAAAGGTAGAAATATTTGCAGGAATAAGGTTTTAATAAAAATATTTTTTTACAGACAGTTCTTACTTTTCCTTGTTGACATACAATTAGCATGTGTGAGTATTGATAAGTAACAAATAGTTCACAGAAGCAAAAGAAATGTGTTTAAGCTGTTATGAATCTTTCTAAGATTGTGTTGCATGTTTTAATAGTTATCATGTATTTTGCACTGTAGGTTTTCAAAAGCCTTTGAACATGAAATAGTCATGCTGACACTGTATTAATTTTCATCACTGTGCTTAATTGTGATTAATGTGTTTAATATGTTTGCCACAGGTCTTCAGTATTTTAAAAATGTTGTGTTAGTGGCCTCACCCCAAGACAGATACGTACCTTTTCATTCAGCAAGAATAGAAATGTGCAAAAACGCACTTAAGGACAGACACACAGGTATGTTTAAGACCTTTTATATATTCCCAAGGCTGTTGAAGAATTGCATTTCTGTACAACTGAGGTCATTACATTAGAAGGGTTTTTTATCAACGTGATGAAATCTCAAATGTTTATTTGATAAGGAAGAAAGTGTTCGCCTCCCACAGGAAATTACTGAAATCAATAAAAGAAGCTTTTCAAGAAGCTCTTTTCCTGATGAAAACAAATTTCAATCAGGTCATAATCACTGCTTCCTCCCCTTCCCTATAATTTTATTTTTTTAAGTGATAATAGAACTTGCTCTTGACAATGTTTTTCTGTAGTCTACTGATTTACTTGTATTGTCTCCCCTTTTTTTCACATAATGAAGTCTTTCTCAACACATCCAAAGTAAGGTTTTCCCTTTGTTTTCAATCATGTTGGAATGATTGCAAGATAATTTAAGGGACAGATGTAAAATCATATTATTTTGTAATAAAGTCTGTAAAACACATCAGGACTCACACCACTAGAGGCCCTCCTGTGAGCTCAGGCTGTGTGTATTGCTTTTGTTATTAGCAGTCTTGCCCATTTATAAAATGTTTCATGGCTTCAGTTTGATGCCACATTCAGGAATAATGTTCAGTGCAATTTCATCCCCATTTCACATATGTGATTACCTAGAAATTGAGGTATTCTTTGGAAGCAGAAAGAGACACACAGGCCCAATAATCAGCATGGTTGCCTTCACATCTCTTACTTAAATGACAGCTCTTTCTATCCCACCTCAGACATGAATTAAAAGGAAATTCTTCAACTCACCTACAGTGGTTGTTCCTCAGGGACATGTTTGCTCTACCAGGAGCCAGATCATTACATTTATCAATACATCAGATCATTTTTCTGTAAATGTTTTCTGAGCCGTTGTTTCTGCCCCTATAAACACCTCAACTACCTCTACATCATGCCATTCCTGCATTGCAATCACCAGAGAAACCCAAATGGATTTGTGTCCTGCCAGACTCTCTCACACTGAATTCACAGGCAGTGTGAGTCCAACCCCCTAAGAGAAACACAAACATTTTCTTCACTGACAGAGGAAAGGCTGAGGATGTCCCAGGCCTCATGCTAAGCAGCTTCAGCAGATCCCTCCTCATGGCCAGTGCCTCCATTAGATGATCACCTCTCTAGCACCTGGCTGATCTTTGAACTGGACTGCTGTCTCTTACATTTATTTTGGCCTTGCTTCCATTTTACTTCTCATTGAGACTGTAATTAAATGGTACTGGAAAAAAAGAGAGGATCTGGGTGCTTTGGCACGTAGGTGTGATATCTCAACTCTTTTTCAGGTCCTGTTTACACAGAAATGATCAACAACCTGCTGCAGCCTTTGATTGGGGCCAAGGACTGCACTTTGATCAGATACAACGTGTTTCACGCTCTGCCCAACACCGCCAACACGTTGATAGGCCGGGCTGCCCACATTGCCGTGCTGGACTCTGAACTTTTCCTGGAGAAGTTTTTCCTTGTGGCAGGACTCAACTACTTCAAATAGTGCCTGAAGTACGGGGTGACAGAGACCAACCTTTCCATTGAGTGGAGGAGACTCCCTTAGCCAAAGGAGTGCAATGTTAGAAATGAGATCAGGTGGGACTTTTGAACTTTCCATTTCCATTTCTCTTTCAGAGAATAAAGTGCTATGGCTTTAAGGCATTCAAGCTTCCAAGTATTGGTGCTTTTGGAAGAAATAAATATTCCTCTTCAGTTTCTATTTTTTTTGTCCACATAAAGACATGAGCCACTTCTGAAGTACAGAATCAGAATAAGAAGGTTAATTCTCTAAATGTGATTGGACCAATATAATTCCCATTTCTCCTGAATATTAAACCAGGAACTTGTCTGTTCTTGATTTATGCTTATTTATGTATTAACGAAGCTCTACATTTGTAGCACTTTTGGGATAGTTAACAAACAAGGAAACAAGTGTATGTGAACTCAGGTTAAAACCTTCTTTGTGATGAACTGAGAAGTCTGAAAACCATTTATGAAAGTTTTAGTCTCTGTTTGTTGGAAGAAAATATTTGGATGGTTCCATTACTGGTAATAATTTGTAACATACAAATTGTACATTCAAATAATGGAAAGGCATAAAATATTTTACATAGAATGAACAAATATTGATATTTGTCTCTAAAAAGAAGCCCCAGCTTTAGTTTGGAAAGAATTTCATTCAAGTTAGAAGCTGCCAAACCAAGAGGACTATATTGGATTACTTGTAAAATATCAGTGGCATCTGTTAACATTTCTTCAGTTTACATTCATAGAGGATCATAACTGACTGTGTTTGTTATAACCTTAAAAGTACAATTTTTACGTTTACATTTGTATCTAAGTCCATTTGTTCCAACAATTTTTTTTTTAAATTTATTATGCTGATATGGAATTCAAAATCTAGCCAGTTGCACCCTTGAAAATGCCAAATATTTGGGAAAATAAGGGCTGGAGATATAGAATGGTAAGGATTGTGGAAAGCTTAAAAAATATAAGGATATCTTAAGATCCTCTGCAATACTCTCTAAATCCTTTGTCAATGCCCATTTGCAGTGCTGTATACAGTCCTAATTATTATATGGTTACAGCTGGTTGAACTATATAAAAACTTTATTTGTGCAATGATATCTAGGTTGTTTTTAAGAGTTGGAAAAAGAACATATTTCCCAATTTCCCAATTTTTTCATCAAATTTACAGTAAGATTTTTTTATCACAAAGTTATCAGATTTAAAGTAACAAATTTCAATAACTTTCTGCACATTTTCATAGCATTTTGATGAATTTTTAATGTCACAGGAGTTTTTTGAAAAAAGAGAAAGTGAATAATTCTTCACAACTATTTTTGTTTGGAAGGCAGGCAATATTTTAATACAAATACAATTTCTTTAAAAATACAAATGAATAAGTCTCCATATCTTCTAGCAATGACTGTAAAAAAATTACAAAGTTGGGTTTGTCAAGACTCCCATCATGAAAACAAAAAACATCACAGCCACAGTGAACTATCTGTAGTTGCAAAAGTAAAACTAATTTTTTCTCAAAAGAAAAAAAGTGAAAAACTTACACAGAATTAGTTCAAGAAAAGAGTTTTAGCAGACCGGTAAATGCTGGTAAAGCAAAAACTCTGGCTTGATAACTAATGCATGTTTTTAAAATAGGAAGGAGAAAGAAGGTATATACCAAAGGGTGAAATGAAACCACCTGAAAAGGAGTATTACACATAAAAATCTTGTGCCCACTTAGAGGCAGAAATCTTATGGGAACAATTCCATTGTGTGATTCAATGTTGACAAATTTCTTAAACAATACCTCACTACTTGAATTAAATAGGTACCTACTATTGTGTCTCACTCTCTTTTTTTTCCTTACAGATTGACTGTTAAATGTTAACAGTCGATTTTACCCAGTTAACAAATGAATTCTGTCAGGAAACTTGTGGTTTCCACTTCTTGTTTGGCAATTCTTTCTCACTTTTTGGCCTCAGCAGGTTAGTGCCAGCTGCACTGACATATCACAACCTCTTCCTCAGTAAATTGTCCAGAGAATTTTAAATATAATGGGACATGGAGGTTGAGCTGTTATATAGCGCAGCACTTTTGAGCCAGGACTAGAACTTCGATATGGAAAAGCAGGAAAGAAAGGCAACCTCTAACCATAAGCAACCTCCAATGTGCTGTATGAGGGTCTGGTCCACTTGTAGAAAATGTTCAGGAGTCTGCAAACTGTAAATTCTGAAAAACATTTGGAAAGAAGTCACTTTACACCTATATACATAGGTGTATGCCTGCTGTGTGTGTATACACAGTCTATACAAAGAAGTTTGTTTATTTCCATGTTTCACACACCAACTTTCACAGTCCTAAATCTGACAACAAACCAGTGTGGCTGTTCTTATACTCAGATGGGAGGTTCTTGCCTTGCCTTGTGCATTGGACAGCATTCCCAGCCTTCTGTTTGCATGACTGTGAGAGAATGGACATAGGATAAGGTCTCTGCTTTGCTGCAGGAGTTGGTGGGTCTTTCCACGTTCACTTTGATGTTCTGGATTGATGGATAAATATACCTAAAGGTGTCAGTGTTCCTATTTATAGAGAATTCTTTGATGGCTGAGTCTGATTTCAGAGTTGGAGTTGGATTGTTTGTAGACCTGGATCAGGTCCACATAAGTTACATCTTGTGCAGCACGGAAGAAAGCTCCTGTGGAACCTCAGAAAAATCTGGGAAGTATCATTCCTGTCAAATGATAAGACACAGATTTTATCATCCTTGGCAGAACATTGTGGGATATATTGGCAGTAGTGGTCTAGTTGAGCTTCCATTTTAAGGTTCTCAGAATAGCCTTCCTCACTTTTTTTTCTTTTCTTCTTTTTAATGGGATATTGTCTCTAAATACTATAAATCCACTCAATTGTATAGACAGTATTGCAAAGAAATCTGCATTGTCATTATAATATAAACATTATCTAAGTTTTTTTACTTCATCAAAGTGTAGTAATCAGCATGGACTTATTTTCAGATTTGTATTTACATGGAAAGGAATATACAGCAATAATTATCTTCATAAAAATTAGAAAAATGCACAGTTAGCATCTTTGTTTCTGTCACAACCTTTGGGATTTCAATATATTGTCCTTTCACATAAAGCCCTTTAAAATACATTTAAGTACATTTTCAGTATTTCTGCAAGGATTTTCCTTGTGCAATCTGCACAAGTCCCCTTTGGCTTCCTTTATCTATGGGGGCAGGACTTAAACTCTTCAGTGAAGCTCTCACACTCACAGAGGATAAGAGTTTTTCAAAACCTTGGACAGAGGAGGGAGAAAGCTGAGGGTTTTTTTAATAGCTTGTCAATATTAGTGCCAGATGTATTTGAAGTGAAACTCCCTTCAGTTCTAAAGGATTCTTTAGTTAAGTAACAAACAAAGCCAGTATTCCAAGGATGTTTTTTAGCATCTAAAAAGCTTAAAATTGACATGGAAGATCTCCACCAGATAAGGTGCATTTGGCTATTGAGGTTTTCCAGTGTTGGAGGGGACGTATGGGCTGTAGCCCAGATGAGCAAGTTCTCTGGGGGGAAGGTGATAGCCCATGTGTAGAAAAAGAGGAGCAGAGCCAGCAGATGTCAAGGCTTTGAAAGACAGAGTCAAAGATAGGGGGTTGGAAGAAAGACAAGAAGTTCCTGAAGCAGACTATAGCATTTCAGAGGACTGACATTAACTGTTTTAAAAGATTTGAAGAACTTGAAAACAGTGTGGTTATAAAAACTCAGTGGATATCTATAATTCTGTGATTATTAATAGCTGGATTAATTTTCTCCGATATTCTGGGTCTCCTAGAGCCCATTTCTTCCCACTTTTACATGAATTTAATATCTTCTGAAAAGGATTTTTTTTTTAAAATATGGATGGAGAGAAATTGCAGTATTGACTAAGTGTGTGAGGATGAGGGTCAGAATAGTAAATTCTTTCTGCATCTGGGTGGGCTGAGGATTTTCAAGGAGTTGGTTTTCAATCTCCTGGAAAAAGAGAATCCAATCTCCTGAATCCTCTCAAACTTTTTCTTCTTGAAGAATTGTAGAATTTTTCCTGTTTAATTTCATCACCCAATCTGTGCTTAAAAATTTGTTGCAAAATGTTTTTTTTCTACTAAAATAAGAGGCTTAATTTCTGTCTGTGTTCAGTGAAAAGAGGTAGGTACTACAGAAAGCCTGCAGGAGTGATCGTGTTTTCTGCTTTGGTGGCATTCAGGGTTATTTATCTCTGTTCCTTCTTCAGGGAACTTATAATAAGATTCACTTTCTGGGTATCTAAGGCATAGACAGAAACTGGAGGGTCAGCATTTGTGGA
>WEZZ01007430.1:0-14149 GCA_013400585.1 Chloropsis cyanopogon | reverse complement strand
ACTACAGGCCAGTCAGCCTCATCATGATCCCTGAGGAATGTGATGGAGCACCTGATGCTGAAAACAACTTCCACACAGGTGACAGACAAGAAAAGTTACAAGTAGTCAGCATGGCTTCACAAAGGGGAAGTCTTGCTTGACCAACCTGATAACCTTCTATGATGAAATGCTTGGCTTGGCAGATGAGGGGAGAGTAGTGGATATCGTCTATCTGGACTTCAGGAAAGCTTTTGATATTATCTCTCTGTTGGAGTTTAGGATTTTTCCTTTCTGTTTTCTTTCTCTTAGGGAATTTTTCTCCCATTTTCTTGCTAAGAAACAATAATGATCAGTACTTAAAAGAAACAAAAGAAGTAACCACAGAGAAGGGGGAGGAGTGAAGCTGGCTTTACTTTGGTAGCTGAGGGGTTTCTCTGAGAAGGGCAGAGCTACCATGAGATTTGGGCTGGGGGAAGGGATTGGGTGCAGCTCCTAACTCTCTCTTGCTTTCTCGGCTTTCAGAGGGGAAACAGGCTGCTGTCGCTGTGAGAAGAATTCGCCACCACTACGAAGTTCTGTGTCCTGCTGCCTTTCTTCTACCGTGAGTGTAGCTCTGCTCATAAGAGCGGCCGTTGCACTGGGACCTTATTAACACCCTACCGCACCAAATAAAAGACCCTTTATCATGTGCTCGAATGCCTCAGGGGAAACCCCGGGATCCCCGAGCCCCTTCCCCCTCCAAGGGAGCCTCTTCCAGCCGGNGGAAGGGATTGGGTGCAGCTCCTAACTCTCTCTTGCTTTCTCGGCTTTCAGAGGGGAAACAGGCTGCTGTCGCTGTGAGAAGAATTCGCCACCACTACGAAGTTCTGTGTCCTGCTGCCTTTCTTCTACCGTGAGTGTAGCTCTGCTCATAAGAGCGGCCGTTGCACTGGGACCTTATTAACACCCTACCGCACCAAATAAAAGACCCTTTATCATGTGCTCGAATGCCTCAGGGGAAACCCCGGGATCCCCGAGCCCCTTCCCCCTCCAAGGGAGCCTCTTCCAGCCGGGTTCGGGAGCTGGGCTGCCACTGCCCAGCCCCCGCCCTTTCTTTGCCACTGCTCTGGGTTTTTGCTACACTGTAACCCCGCAACCCCTGCCTGCTGGGACGTCCCGTGGTTCCAGCTACAGCTGCTGTGTTTCTGATACATCTCGTCTACCACTCCGGGATTTTTTTGTTGTTGTTGTTGTCCCTGCCATTCCAGCTTGCTGCTTCTGAGGTCCCTGCTACAGCTCCTTTTGCTGTCCAGAGGGGGCACCGGGATCGGCTGCCCGTGGAGGTTTGTAAAGGAAGCCCCTTCTCTATCCCTTTCCGCCATCTGCATCTGCCATTGTCCACATGAAAGAGACGGCCGAACTCACACCACAGTGCCCCCTGCAGCCGCAGGTGAATCATGCGCCCCTGCCGGCTGTGACCATAACTACACCAAAGGAGAAAGTGCCTGCCAGCTGAGAGAAGGCTGTTACTGGGTTTCTGGTTTTGTTTGTTGCTGCTGCGATTATTGTTGTTTGTTTGCCTTGTTATCCATATACATACTAGTAAAGAACTGTAATTCCTTTTCCCATATNGACGGCCGAACTCACACCACAGTGCCCCCTGCAGCCGCAGGTGAATCATGCGCCCCTGCCGGCTGTGACCATAACTACACCAAAGGAGAAAGTGCCTGCCAGCTGAGAGAAGGCTGTTACTGGGTTTCTGGTTTTGTTTGTTGCTGCTGCGATTATTGTTGTTTGTTTGCCTTGTTATCCATATACATACTAGTAAAGAACTGTAATTCCTTTTCCCATATCTTGCCTGAAAGCCCCTTAATTTCAAAGTTATAATAATTCAGAGGGAAGAGGGTCATATTCTCCATTCCAAGGGAGGTTCCTGCCTTCCTTGGCAGACATTTGTCTTTCAGACCGAGACACTCTCATATGATCCTCATAGAGAAGCTTTTGATATATGGGCAGGATAAGCAAACAGTGAGGTGGACCAAAAACTGGCTGAACATCAAGGCCAAGGGAGTGGTGGTCAGCAGCATGTCTAGTTGGAGGCCAGTATGTACCCCAGGGGTCAATACTGGGTCTAGTCCTGTTTAACATCTTCATTAATGATCTGGACAATGAGGCAGAGCATATCCATAGCAAGTTTGAAGAACCAGAAGGAGCAGCTGATACACTAAGGGGTCATGCTGCCATCCAGAGGAACCTTGACAGGCTGGAGAAATGGTCTGACAGGAATCTCATGCAGTTCAATGAAAGGAAGTGCAAAATCCTGCACCTGAGGAAGAATAAGCCCAGACACTAGTACACATACTGGGCTATTGTCAGTCATGCCCAGTGACAGGACAACATGCAATGGGCTATATCTGAAGCACAGGAGGTTCTGTCTGAACATGAGGAAACACTCTTTTTTTTACTGTGAAGGTGACTGAGCACTGGACCCAGGCTGCTTAGAAAAGTTGTAGAGTCCAAACATGCCAATAGTATTTCCCTTCAGTTTTCGATGCAATACAAATTTATTCTTTGGTATGGAGTATAGCCTTCAATAATTATTGTAAAGCTATGCACTTTCAGAAAAACATTTTATTAGCTACTGAAATAAACAAATGTTGCAGAACTCTGGACTTGCTACCCCTGACAAATTCAGCTGAAGAAACTATAACTTCACACTACATTGAGACAAAACATTTTTTCCTTCTACTCAAACCACATTTGTTAAATACTTCTCTACCCAGCTCTCTCTCTTTTTTTTCCTCACTAATGTTGTCTCAACAGATACCAAGAGTGACTGTAACAATACATTTACCATGGAAAGGATTTTTGTTATCAAAGGATTTTCATTTCAACTTGATAATCACCACTTTAGGAAACACCATATGAAAATATGAATTGTGTCGGAATATACTGGAACTGCTTCTGCCATCTTAATGCAACACTAAGATATATCTTGTCAACTTTAAGATTTTTATTCAAATACATAAACAACTAAACTATTTCACATATCACCAGTTTACTAGTAAATTAAGTATCATTCATTCCTTAACTTTGTAGGCATTTCCGTAACACCGTTTCAGACTGCCATCAACCTCTGGCAGTAAGCTTTGCAGATGGGGTAGATAGTGCAGAGAAAAACACCCAACACACAAAGGGAATTGTCCACTCTATTACCTAGCATCCTGTGGCTCCCACCTACCATTAAGCTACAGCATAAACATACTACTTCTATACTCAAATGAAAAAGTATACACTGAACAGACAATCATTAAGTCAGTCTCATTCAGGATTGTGGTGCATTGCCTTGCACAGTATTGGCATGCCCTCTGCACACTAAGGACAGAACTGAAACAGAGGTAGGATGTGTGATGATTGGTTAACATGTCCATATAGTGCTTAGACAAGTCAACAATTAAAGAGGTCAGCCCAATCAGGGAATTCTGAATTCTCTGAGTGCATCAGCTGGTCTGTGTCACTCATCCAAAAAAGCCACGCCCTGCTTCTTGCCACCCTGCTCAATAACCATGGTTATGTAAGCCTTTGCACTCATGGGTATTAAGTTTAGCCCAGTATCGGTAAATGATTTGATTTGCTGTTGTTTTGACCTGGATAATTGTACTAGTGAATTACTGAATGTGTTGTAAAAACACAGATAATTGTACTACTGATCTCTATTTAGCAGTAGCTTGTTTATCCCTAAAGCTGTTGGGTCTAGCATCTCTTATTGTATCCTGAACTTATAGCTTGGCAGTGCCTCCTTAGGCCGTTAAAATGACCAAAGAGAAATATCAGTCAATCATACTTTGGACTTCAAGTATTTTAATTAGCAGAATTTGTTACATATTGACAAGCTTCTCCCACTACTACAAAATTAATCATATTAAAATTTATTCCCATTTTCCTGCGGTACTTGGAAAAGAGGAAGTGTATTAGGTGTTTGCTTATAATATTAAAGTGACAGATCTTTGTTCAATTCTATAAAAACAGATGGTATGACTACAAAGTACGCTTCCAAAATAAAACATCAGGACTGAAAGAATAAAACTTACTATCAACATGTAGCTAATTTAAATTTTTTAACTGACATTGGGAAAAAGAAAAAGAAAAAGAAAAGAAATTCTGATTATTTTTAATTAGCCAACAATTTTTTTTTTAAAGCCACAAAAATTATAAGTTACAAAGAAAAAACAGGTAAGTAGATGGAGATATAAGTTTCTGAATCAATTTTTCAACATCTATTTTGCTGCCTAAATGTTTTTATATTGAAGGACCTGCAAGAACAAATATTCAAGTACACAGTTATGCTGGTCCTGCAAAGACTTCAATATCGCTTTTGTCTTAACAAGCTAAGTAGCCTCATGGACCGACAGAGAAAATCAGGGCCTTCGCAGTCATGCTTTTTGTCAGAAATTTTGTATCTTCTTTTATGAAAGTTAATCTTCATGCTATCATGTGAGTTACAGTGCTCTGACAGCAAAATCCACTTATAATTGTGAAAGTAGTAATGATTACTTAGTATCAAATACATGATCATTCACCAAGAATTACCTGTCTTTCTAAAAAATATTTGAAAAAAAGCACAACCTTACTTTCTGAGATACATAATAACCAGTTCTAACAGAAAAAGCAGTCTGATCTTTCAGAGAGAAGAACAGGATACTGTCTCTCTCTGACATAATACACAATATTGAAGAAGTAACTTCACCTTTATGTGCCTCTATTTCCCTCCGCAGTCTTTATCTTAAACTGCCTGATTATATTGCTAGCTCTTTATAGAAGTATAAAACTTTAAGACTATTCAAACACTGTCTTCACAGAACAAGGTCTTATTCTTTATTACCTTTCACAAAAAGTCAAGAAATGAAAAGATGAAAGGATTAGTAGAAAGCCTACCATGGTCAGAGATTATTTTAACAAACCAAACATTCAATATTACAGAAATGAACTCTCCAACACCAGTTATGAAAGATGGTAAAAATGAACCCAAATTCAGATGGATTTTCAGATGAATTTTGACCTATACCTTGAACATATCTGCCATCCTGTAGCTTGAAACCATGTTATTCTCTATACATACTATAACTTCAGAAATAACATATTTCTATATGCCAACATAAGCAATTTAAGCCTTTGAAACGGTTTCATTTTGGGGAGAATAAGGCACCTACTTGAGGGCTGTTCCAATACAAGCTGTCGTGGTTTAACCTGAGCCACTCGCTCACTCTTCCCCCCACTAATAAGCTAGAATATACAAAACAAGTGATGCACAATGCAGTTGCTCACCACCTACCGACCAGTTCGTGAGCAGCAGCCCCCAGACAACTTTCCCTCTAACTTATGTGCTGAGCATAATGCCATATGGTATGGAATACCCCTTTGGCCAATTTGGGTCACCCGCCCTGGCTATGTTCCCTCCCAGCCTACTCGCTGGTGGGGTGATGTGAAAAGCTAAAGAGTCCTTGACTTAGTGTAAACACTGCTTAGAAACAACTAAAAACATCTATGTGTTATCAACCTTATTATCATCCCAAATCCAAATGACAGCATTATATCAGCTACTGGGAAGAAAATTAACTGTATCTCAGCAAAAACAGGACACAAGCCTTGCAACCTTTTTATGTAAATCTGCAGACTTCCTGGAATTAGTTCATTGTTAAATCCAAAGGTTGGGTTTAGCACACTCGCTAGTTACGTGAACTCTATATAACATTATCTAATTTTTTTTTTTTTTTTATTTCGCAAAATATAAATGGAGAACTGCTCTGCCTCTAGTGCAAGATTCCTTATATAACTAGCATTGTAGGAATCACGATGAAGCTGATGGAAGGATAAGTATAATAAAAATATTAACGAAGACTTACAGCTAATTTTTTCAATTGTTTCTTCTTTCCAAACATAACCTAATGAAAAACTTCTACGACACTTCCACAGGAGTTTGAGAAAGTATGTGGGCCTGACGCCACGCTACCCACTGCGGCGCCCCTCTTCCCTCTTCCCCGCGGGGGAAACGTCCAGGGGTAGCGGACACTCGACGGGGCCCATAAACACTGCTACTCACTGGTTCGTGGGGGGAGCGTTGAGCGGGATGGCCACCTCCTCCTCTTCATACTCGGGCCCATCCAACGAGTCGCCTTCATCCACAATCCCCAGTCCCCCCGCCAAGGAAGGTGGCTGTGGCGGCGGCGGCAGCGGGGGAAAGGCGACAGTGCTGGGTTTGGGTGGGACCAGCACCCCTCCGGACACCTCCAGCCTTTGCCCAGTTGCTGACAGTGCGTCTCTGGACGCCAGAGAGGCAGGCCCGGAACTTAACGCCAGGAGCCCCAGCGCCGAGCACAACGCCGGACCGCCAGCGCCCAGGCTGTCCCCGCCAGAGCCCACCAGGAAGGGGCCCTGCGACCCCAGCTCCTTGCCCCGGCATAACGTGGGGTAGTGCTCTGACTCAGCTCCGCCAACAACTCCCACCATCCCGGCAGCGGTAACCGAACCGCCCTCCTCAACCTCGGCCTCGGCCGCCATCATGTTGAGCCTCACTCCCTCCTACCTCCACCTCCCCCGCCGAACGCAAGCACTCCGGGGAGGTGGCGACGACTTCCTCCTCCCCGCGCCTCCGCCTGCAGGGAATGGAGCTAGTACTAGGAGAAGATTTCTCCAGCAGACAGGCTCTGAACAATAACCGTCTGAGTGCCTAGAGTAATTCCACAAGACCCCAGCACTGCTGCTTTACCCCACTGCAGCCGCGAGGGGAGCAACTCTTGCGGAGATAAAACTCCCACCCCACCCCTCCCCCCAAAACCCAGGGAGGGCGCGCGACTGCATGGGCGGGGCAAAGAAGAAAAGGGGGAGGAAGCTAGTTAGCTAGCGACAGAGAAAAGGGCAGATTGGTGAGCTGCACTTGCGCGTTTAGTATCTCAATCTCATTCTCATGCAGGGAGTAGGCAGCAGAGCGCGGAGCGCAAGGTAGCTAATTAAGATGGGGATTCCTTGCTCCCTCTTGAGGAATGTAAGTGGTACGGGGAGGGGAGAAAAGAATAGGGAGCTCCCCACCATTCCTGCCTCGGAGAAAACAAATAAACAAACAAACAAAACACCAAACCCCACACCAAATAACGCCACAACAACCAAACAGGAAAAGGTAGATCTCCCCAGATCGTGCCAAAGTTTATTCTTCTCCCGAGTTACAGCATCGAAGTTGAGAACAGCTGTGCGAGTCTCTTGCACTACCAAAGCGTGAAGCAATAAATACACACGTAGGTCTATAGGGAAAGCAAGGCTGTTCGCAGGTCATTCCCGTGCAACAAAACCAAACAAACAAATAAACAAAAGCAGGAATTTGCTCAGTGCTATGCTGCTGCCAACAGGGAGGAACAGCTCTAGTGAGGCACCCTAGCGCGAATGCTACGAGTGCGGGGGAGAGGGGAGCAGATCCGGGCGAGGGGCGATGCCACAGGCTCTAGCCATTAGGGGCGGAGGAAGTGGGGGATTGAGAAGAAATCGGTTTTCGTGTCCAGCCGCCGAATACACAGTGATGAAGGTCTCGCTGGGTACTCACGTGCTTATTCAGACGATGCTATGCTTCAAGTCGCAAGTAGGGCCTTACCGGTGGGTTAGCTTCTAGATAAAATTGGGGAGTATTCTGACAGAATGCAGTATGGGGTAGTTTTTCTTGATGCTCTGGTACTTGGATTCAGACTTTGTCAGCACAGTGGAAGTTGCGGTGCTTGTACAGTGTTTTAAAAATACCTCATAAAAGCCTAGATGCAAAAACCTCAGAATGATTCAAAAGATCTAGCGTTAATTGACCTCTTCTGGGCCTGACTGTCTTCACATAGAATGACAGCACTGCTCAATGAGATGGAATTTTGTATAGTGTAGTGGTTTGACCTTGACTGCCAGATGTCCACCAAGATGCTCCATTGACTCCCCATCTACCAAGACAGAAAAAAAAACACAACAAAAAGCTTGTGGGTTGAGATAAGCCTAGGGAGATCACTCAGCCATTACTTTCACAGGCAAAACAGACGTGATGTGGGGAAATTAATTTAACTTATTGCCCATTAAACAGATAGTAATACAATAAGAAATAAGAAGAAATCTTCTCCCCCATCCTTCTCTTCATCCTGGGCTCAGCTTCATTCCCAACTCCTCTACCTCCTCCCCCCTCCAAATGGTGGAGGGAGATGGGGAATGGAGGTTGCAATCAGTTCATCATGCATTGTCTCTGCTGCTCCTTCCTCCTCATACTCTTTCCCTGCTCCACCGTGGGGTCCCTCCAATGGGAGACAGTCCTTTGCAAACTTCTCCAATGTGGGTCCTTCCCACAGGCCGCAGTCTATCAGAAACAGACTGCTCCAGAGTGGGTCCTCCACAAGGCCACAGTTCCTGCCAGAAAACATGTTCTCACCTGGGCTCCTCTCCACAAATTGCAGTTCCTGCCAGGAGCTTGCTCCAGCATGGACTCTCCATGGGCTGCTGCTTCCTTCAGGGCACATCCACCTGCTCCGGCATGGGGTCCTCCATGGGCTGCTACATTGCTACTAAAAATGTATTTAATCTGCACTTACCTGAAATTATAGGTTTTTTTTCTTGTTACCCAAGCCCATGAGCTTTCACACCCAAGCGTATCTTTGTCATTAATTAATTCTGGTAACTTCAGTGGGTTTACATGAATACATTAGATTCACCTCATATGTAGGAACCTCCATGATCAAGACATTGTGTGACACATTACCAGGCAATATAACATGTAGATATCTTTTTTTACATTATTAAAAGAGCTAAAAAAAATAGCACATTAACACTTGCATGTCTCTCAAGAGTTTTCAGAAGGCATCTAAACATTCAAGTTTTTAAAGCTTTGTATTACTCAAAAGTATTAAGTGAATTTCTCCCGAGTCCACTAAAACAAACTAATACTCCCACTTTAACAGCTTTCCAGTTGACATCCTATTATCTGCTGAAATAAAGTTTCGTATCATGCCTACTAAAGGCAAAAATTATTTCTGGTTATACCACTAATATCAGTGGAATTATGCTGGATTTGTGCCAGTGTCAATGAAAGCAGAATCAAGCTCAAGTCCTCAGTTTACAGGATTCTAACACATTTGTACCCTGCTGGTTTTCTGTTTAAGAAATTGCAACTTCAATAGCAATCTCTTCTGACTTTGATTTCTGTATTACCATATTTCAGCATTATATTTGTAATGTCAAATAATCTTGTAGTTTACTGTCTCTATGGGTTTGTATTTAGTGCCGTTTGCTGTTCCTCGGAGATTTTCAAGTAAAATGATTTTAGCACAATCTTGTTGCTTTTGTAGAAGTGATATTCTGAAATCTAGAAATGCAGTGTAAATATTTATTATTCCCTTTATGAGACACTCTTTTCTAAGTGCCTTCAAGGGCAGCAGCATGTGTACAGGTGTCATGGTTCAACCCTAGATGTCAACTAAATACCACACAGCCATTCACTAGCAGCATAGGTATGTAAACTAAAAGAAGAAACTACTATCAAAGGAAATTCATCAAGGATGAATGTAGCTCCAATTTCCCATGGGTGAGCTGTGGCAGTGAGCTCCTAGGTATAACAAAAGGGAGGATTGTGGAATCCTTTGAACCCTTCAGAGAAATCCCCAGGGCCTTGCCTTGGAAGAATATACCATAGAGTCTCTACCTAGGCTGAAAGAGAAGACTTCCCCCATGGAGCCTTGCATAACGCTATTATCCATCCCAGTTCCTTTCCCCATATGTCCCAAATTCTCGTAGTTTCTCCTTTCCCTGTTTCCTCATTGGTTGTGGTATCCCTGGTGGCCGACCCCATCTTCCCTGTAGGCCAATGCCCTTTGCCCTGCCCTTTGTGCCGCCCCCGTGCCCTCAGACCATTGTCCACTGACCCCATACTTAACCTTGTACAGACCACATGGCTTTGTCTTTTGTCTCTGATTTCCCTTTGGCATGCTGGAATAAACTTTTACTGGAATTTATCATACAAAAGGCACTTCTGCCTCTCTTCGCTGAGCTAGCCGTGGTGAGTGTGGTGTGTGGACTTGACTGCTTTGCCTGAATGCTTACCCAAGTGGCTTTTCCACAGGAGATGCTTATTGGGAAATAGGTAGCAGCATCCACCATCTAAACCCCATGCTGCTACAGAGGATGACATGTCAGTTCCCTTTGAAGGGACCTCCAGGATGTATGCACAGGGAGGAAGCAATAATGACNTGAATGTAGCTCCAATTTCCCATGGGTGAGCTGTGGCAGTGAGCTCCTAGGTATAACAAAAGGGAGGATTGTGGAATCCTTTGAACCCTTCAGAGAAATCCCCAGGGCCTTGCCTTGGAAGAATATACCATAGAGTCTCTACCTAGGCTGAAAGAGAAGACTTCCCCCATGGAGCCTTGCATAACGCTATTATCCATCCCAGTTCCTTTCCCCATATGTCCCAAATTCTCGTAGTTTCTCCTTTCCCTGTTTCCTCATTGGTTGTGGTATCCCTGGTGGCCGACCCCATCTTCCCTGTAGGCCAATGCCCTTTGCCCTGCCCTTTGTGCCGCCCCCGTGCCCTCAGACCATTGTCCACTGACCCCATACTTAACCTTGTACAGACCACATGGCTTTGTCTTTTGTCTCTGATTTCCCTTTGGCATGCTGGAATAAACTTTTACTGGAATTTATCATACAAAAGGCACTTCTGCCTCTCTTCGCTGAGCTAGCCGTGGTGAGTGTGGTGTGTGGACTTGACTGCTTTGCCTGAATGCTTACCCAAGTGGCTTTTCCACAGGAGATGCTTATTGGGAAATAGGTAGCAGCATCCACCATCTAAACCCCATGCTGCTACAGAGGATGACATGTCAGTTCCCTTTGAAGGGACCTCCAGGATGTATGCACAGGGAGGANCTGTGGCCCAGGGAAATGACAACCAGGCTTAGAGGGGCCCTGCCTCTAGCCAGGTAGAGGCCAGAGAAAATCAGGTCTATTGGACTGTGTGGATCCAATGACGTGGCACATTAGGCCTACAAGAATATAAAGCTTTGGTTGACACTGGTGTGCAATGTACTCTGATGCTATTGTGACATGTGGGGGGCAGAACATGTTTCCATTTCTGGGGTGACAGGGGGGTCTCATCAGTTGACTCTGCTGGAAGCTGAAGTGAGCCTGATAGGGAAGGAATGGCAAAAACACCCTATTGTGACTGGCACAGGGGCCTCGTGCATCCTTGGCGTAGATTACCACAGGAGAGGTTATTTCAAAGACCCAAAAGGACATCGGTAGGCTTTTGGGATGGCTGCTCTGGAGACAAAAGGCATTACAGTTGAACACCTTGCCTGGTTCCTCAGAGGACCCTTCTGCTGTAGGACTCCTGAGGGTTGAAAAACAACGGGTACCAATTTCTACTGCAACAGTGCATCATCGGCAATACAGCACGAACTGAGACTCCTTGAATCCCATCCCTAAGATGATCTAGAGAGCCGGGGAGTGGTCAGCTGTNCTATTGGACTGTGTGGATCCAATGACCTGGCACATTAGGCCTACAAGAATATAAAGCTTTGGTTGACACTGGTGTGCAATGTACTCTGATGCTATTGTGACATGTGGGGGGCAGAACATGTTTCCATTTCTGGGGTGACAGGGGGGTCTCATCAGTTGACTCTGCTGGAAGCTGAAGTGAGCCTGATAGGGAAGGAATGGCAAAAACACCCTATTGTGACTGGCACAGGGGCCTCGTGCATCCTTGGCGTAGATTACCACAGGAGAGGTTATTTCAAAGACNAAAAGAAACGGCGAAAAAAAAACCGGAAAGCAGCAGAAGCAGCAGCGGCACAAGCAGCAGAAGCAGCAGCGGCAGAGAGCAGGCCAAAAGCGAAAGCAAGCAGAAAAAAAAAGTCCCGCCGCTCCAAAACAGCCTGCCGGGGGGGAAGGGGGGGGGCGGGAGGCAGCTGTTAGACATAACACAGGGACAAAGTTGCACGATTGGGATACAAAGCACGTCAACCCAGGACATCAGCAAGACTTGTTCATCCTTCAGTAGCCCCATATGGCCTATGCGTGAGTCTAATGGAGAGTGGAGACTAACAGTGGATTATCATGGACTGAATGAAATAACACCATCACTGAGTGCTGCCATGCCGGACATGATGGAACTTCAGTATGAACTGGAGTCCAAGGCAGCAAAATGGTGCCACTACTGATATTGCTAACACTTTTTTCTCTATCCCTTTAGCAGCTGAGTTCAAGCTACAGTTTGCTTTTACCGGGAGGGGCATGCAGTACACTTGGAACTGACTGCCCCAGGGGTAGAAGCACAGCCCTACCATTTGCCATGGACTGATGCAGACTGCACTGGAAAAGGGTGAGGGTCCAGAACATCTACAGAACATTGATGACATCATCATATGAGGGCACATGTCAGAGGAGGTTTTTAGAAAGGGGAGAAGATAATCCAGATTCTCCTGAAAGAGGCTTTTTCCATTAAACAAAGAAAGGTCAAGGGACTGGCCCAGGAAATTCAGTTCCTATGAGTAAAGTGACAAGCTGGATGTTGACAGATCCCAAGAAAAGTGATTAATAAGATAGCTGCTATGTCCTCACCAACCAGCAAGAAAGAAACACAGGCTTTCCTAGGCACTTTGGGCTTTTGGAGGATGCATATCCCAGAGTACAGTCAGATTCAAAGATCACTCTACCTTTTGATGCCGAAGAAAAACGATTTCAAGTGGGGCCCTGAACAACAGCAACAAACAGATTAAATGGAGATTGCTCACCCAGTAGCCCTTGGGCCAGTCAGGACAGGACAGGATGTGAAGAATGTGCTCTACACTGCGGCCAGGGAGAATGGTCCTTCCTAGAGCCTCTGGCAGAAGGGACCTGGAGAGACTCGAGGAAGACCTCTGGAGTTATGGAATAGCAGATACAAAGGATCTGAGGCCAGCTACACCTCACCTGAAAAAGAGATCTTTGCAGATCATGAAGGAGCTCAAGCTGCCTCAGAAGTGATTGGCACTGAAGCGCAGCTCCTTCTGGCACCCTGACTACCAGTGCTGGGCTGGATGTTCAAAGGGAAAGTCCCTGCAACACATCATGCCACCGATGCTACCTGGAGTAAGTGGATTGCTCTCATCACATAGCAAGCTCGGATAGGAAATCCTAATCATCCTGGAATCTTGGAAATCATCACAAACTGGGCTCAAGGTGAGAGTTTTGGACTATCATCTGAAGAGGAAGAGGAGCAGGTGACCTGCTAAGGAGGCCCCACCACATAAGCAGCTATCAGAAAGTGAGAAGTTATATGCTCTCTTTACTGATGGTTTCTGCCATCTAATAGGGACAAATCAGAAATGGAAATCAGCCATATGGAGCTCTTTGTGGAAAGTTGCAGAAGCTACCGAGGGACAAGGTGGATCAAGTCAGGTTGCAGAGCTGAAAGTTGTCCAGCTGGCTTTGGGTATCACCAAGCAAAAGTGGCCAACACTCTACCTCTACACTGACTTGTGGATGGTAGCAAACACTGTGGAGGTGGGTGGAATGATGGAAAAAGGCCAATTGGCAGCACAGAGAGAAACCCATCTGGGCTGCTGAAGTGTGGCAAGACATCACTGCCCAGGTAGAAAATCTGACTGTGAAAGTCCATCATGTGCCTAAGAGTTGGGCCAATGAGGAGCATTGTAATAATGAACAGGAGGATCGGGCTGCCAAGATCAAAGTGTCACAGGTAGATCTGGACTGGCAACACAAGAGTGAGTTATTTCTAGCACGGTGGGCCCATGATGCTGTTACAATCCGCTCTAATCACATAAGAGCAAAGTGAGCTCTCTGTGGATTATGGATAGAATCCTGAGGTTTGAAATATTTCCTGAATCAAGATTAAAACCAAACAAGATTAAATGTTGATACCAAAAAATTTATATATTTTGTTTAACAGTAAAAGAGGCAAAGAGAAAGAAAGAAAGAAAGAAAGAAAGAAAGAAAGAAAGAAAGAANAGAAAGAAAGAAAGAAAGAAAGAAAGAAAGAAAGAAAGAAAGAAAGAAAGAAAGAAAGAAAGAAAGAAAGAAAGAAAGAAAGAAAGAAAGAAAGAAAGAAAGAAAGAAAGAGAGAGAAAGAAAGAAAGAGGAAGGAAGGTGAGGGAGACAGGAAGAGTGACAGTGTCCTGGGGTGACTTTA
>WEZZ01007429.1:166461-208790 GCA_013400585.1 Chloropsis cyanopogon | reverse complement strand
AAGACAGGAAAAACAGAAGTCTCTTTCCTCTCATTTGCCTGTTAACACTGTCTTGCTCCAGAGGCAAATGATGTGCATAAATTCAAGGAGTTAGCAGCAGTCAACACAGAAAATTTGTATTTTTCCTGGTTTTTTTAACATCAACAAAAGCCTAAGTAGGGAGAATACAGAAATAGCCTGAAGTAATTTATCTGAACCTGGATAACCCAATGTCACTGTTTGTGGGCAGGAATTAGATGTGCTCTCCTGCATTTCAGCTGCCCTGCATTCCCCTTTGGACAGTGTGCAGGAGCTGAAATTTGGATAAAATGCAGCCAACTTCCTTTCTCCTATTTCCACTGTATGCACCTCATATTATGGCAAGGGATGAAATTCTCCTGGAATACCTGCATAGGAGCATTTCCAATCTGTGTCTGGCTACAGGATATCCACACATCCCATAACCAGAGGGATCTGTGCCTTCATCAGAGGTTGTGTGGCCACGGCTCCTCTACAGGAATGATAAATTCAGAGAGGATAAAATTCTCTAGAGAGTCCAAGCCTAAGTTTCTTATATATTTAACACACAAACACAAATCCAAAATTCACTTTTGTCCTAAATTCCTTTTATAATAACCTCGTGCTTGGGTACCTCTGAAAATTTTGCTTGCTGCAGTTGTGTAGCAACACTGCTGGTGCTGCTGCAGTACCCAAACTATTCCTGCTGTGTGTTACTGTGCAACAACTGGTGTGGAATCAGTGGTCCTTGAAGAGAACACTGAGAAGACATCAAGAAAAATTCCCCTTTACTTTGTTCTTTGCTCAGATCAACTCCCAGAGCTGCCTTTAGTGTGGTGATTTTAGAAAGGATTTCATTTTGGTGGTTACTCGACACAAATAATGTGTAATTACGTCCAGACTTCTCCAGCACACCTTAGCAAAACCATGAAATTTTTACCTTTCCCCAGTAAGACAGAAGAGTCATGCACACACCTGTAAAATCCCTTTAGGCTACTCTGAATTGTTTGTACAAACTTAATTATCCTCCTTCAATGTCCTCATCCTCAGAGAAATCTGAAAGCACCAAAATTGTCAACGGATTTTTAAAAGAAAAAAAAATAAAAACAAACCCAAACCCTGACAATCCTTAAAATCAAATATTTGTCCAAGTTGCATGATTTGAAAGGCTAAGAAAGAATGAAGCTGCTAATTAGACTAATCAAAAGATGATACACATGTTCTAATATGTGCAATAATGAACCCACTCAATTCAATAGTATTAATTCAATGTTTTGGCACAGCATAATAAATAGCACTGGACTGCCAAAAGCTGAACTTCTTTTCCAGTTGAAATTAATAAAACTCTCTGGATGCATACATGTTTGTGGAGACAAAATAATTTATGTGCCAGGTTCCTCATTGCACTGAGGAGATGGAATCTCTTCATCTCTCACCAAGAGGGATGGCATTCCATTCCAAAGAAATGAGATTTATTTCCACCTACTCAAGCATCAATATATATATAAAATGAAGAATTTAGGCTAGAATAATTACCTTTGAATAACCTCTGAAATATGGGTGGAAAAGAAGTATTTGACACATAGAATGTCTGGTTAAAAGTGGTAAAATCAGGTAAAATAAATAAAAAGACTTCCTAATATAGTTGCAAAACTGATAAATCAAGAAGTGTATTAGCAGAATGAAAGATTAAAAGGATCTCAAGAGAGAACATTGTAGGTGTGGCCATTAAAATGGTATTAATTGAGGAAAAACGTGAACAATTTTAATTCAGAAGAAATATGTTATCAATAGATACAGAGGCAGCCATGAAAGACTTTGCCTTCACCATGGTGTGTTTCAAAATAAATCACTGCAAGCTGCTTTCCACCTGACCAACAAATTCCTATTGCTGTTGTAATTTTCTTAGGGAGACACCTAAGAAAGAATTATGTTATAAAAATGATATAAATGATATAAAAAAATAATTTCTTTGGTAGCTGTGTCCCATACATTATTAAAAAAAAACCAAACCCAAATAAATATAGAAATAAATTCAGTTCCTGCAGTTGTTGTAAACATGTTAACCATGGGTGATTTTATTGTGCCTTCTGGTGGAAACCCCTCCCTGCCTGGATTGTGGCCTTGCAGAAACTGCAGACAAAGTTTCTAATCTTTATTTCTCCTTGAAATTTGTCCACTGCACAAGGCTTTATTTCACAAGTTGAATGCCTGAGAATTAACAGTACTTTTAATTACTTGAGATACAATCTCTATTGGAGCATTCTTTTCATTTCCCATTCATTTTTCATCCTTTCATTATCAGTCTTTCTTCCCTGTTTATATTTTAATTCGTGCAGGCTTTAAAAATATACTGACTCTAATACTGTCCTAATTAAATTAAATTTACTTGCAGATTTGAACAGCAACCCACTTTGACCTCAAAAATATTCCTTTTTCTTGCTTCCAGTATATTTTACCTTCTATCAAAAAGTTCTTTTCCCCAGACCCTGCTACTTCTGCAGATTCAGCCTCTCTGCAACAAGTCCTCCAACAGATATCCCAATTAATATTTCAACTCTAATAAAGTTATAGTCCAAATCCAAGTGGCCCACAATTTTTAGTCCCTAAATGTTTTTTAGGTCACTTCAAATAAATAATTGCAGAGCAGTTTCTGACCACCCTAGCAGGAAAGGGCTTTGATGTTCCAGATTGGATTTTTTCCCCACAGCCATCATTCCCAATTTTCTTCATAATTAAAGCACAACTCAAAAATGTCTTTCCAGAATGGTCAAAGAACTGAAGCTGAAAGTAAAGCTCACCTGTGACTTTGCATTTCATAGCACACGAATTCACCCCTCAGCAAGCCCAAGATAGTGCCTGCACTTTCTCTCCTACAGAGAAAGTTCCTCTCATCTTTTGCACTCTGATTTTACCCTTTCATAAAGGAGATTATTTTAACATTTGAAATTATTTAACTTTCAGGTAAAATACATACACTTCTATATCACCATACTGCATGGGAGTATTGAATTATTCCTTATTATTCCTTTTTCACATTTCTTACATTTTTTTCTTTCCCGCTGCAAGCCATCTTCCAGCGTGTAATCTTTTCTAGCCAGGATTCTCATATGAATTCCCTATCTGAACTCAGCTTGCTTTCAAAAGAAAAGTGGATGTAAAAATCATGTCAAGGGCTGATGCACAACATAGCAAGCCCTCCCTGCCTCAAATGATTTGCATTTGGAACCTGGCTAATAGGTGGTTTGGGCATGGGAGTAAAACCCAGGAGTTTCCTCCTTTAGTTTTAGCTTCTTCTTGCAGTTAGAATCTTCTTTACAGGTCAGCATTTGGTTCTGGGGGGTTCTCCAGTGCTTGCATCCCTGGATCAGCAGTGGAGGCACCATTCTGGGTGGAGCCCCACCAAAACCCCACTAGCCATCCCACAAAAGCCAGTGGCCCTCAGACCCTAGGAAAGGCACATTCCAGAGTGCCCAAGGGCTGGAGCTCAGGCAGTCACATTCCCCTGGGTTTCCTGGAGCAGCAGGGCTGCTCTGCAGGTAAATCCCTGCCCAGTGTGAATTCCTGAGCACCCCTGAGCTTTCCTGGGAGAGGTCTCCAGCCCCTGGAGCTGCTCCTGTTCCCAGCACGGCACAGCCCTCCCTGCAGGGAGGGACTGCAGGTCCTGCTGATGCTGCCTGGGGAAAATGGGTCATGGAACTTGGGCACTGCCCACTGCCAACCAGGAATCAATCCAGAAATCCATGCACAACAAAAAAAACCGCAATATTCATTGACATGGCCCAGCCAGGGCATGGATGGGACAGGGACAGAGATCCAGATCCATCCTGGGTGCTCTGGGCTGGGAATACTCCAGGGTGAACAGAGGGAGGGGCAGAGCAAAGTGCTGATGGTACCTCCCCTCCACAGGTCGGGTTTTAAGACCAGGTTGTTGGACTTGATGCTGCCCTGCTCTTTTTTTCCATTAAAAATGTTGAAAATAAAATTCAAGTATTTATATTTATGAATGTACAAACAGAGCTTGTGCTCTGCACCCTGTCCATATTTCCAACACACACAGAGCGCATTAAAGTATTGATTCCTGACTGCCTGGGGCTCTGTTTTACCTGCCCATAACTGAATTAAATTTGCTTGTAATGCAATTCAGGAAATCAGGGGCAAAACTATGTGTTCCTTAAAGCATCCTGATTTCAATAATTTCCTATATGTTAGCTCCTGTTTACTGGCATAACCAAAATAGAGATACTCCATAGCCCCTTTAAAAGCTAAATTTAAAATAAGATATTTCCTCAGCTTTTTGGACTAGCTGTTCTAAAAATCCATATCAGTGAGCAATTCTGAGTCACAATTTTTTCTGGTCACTTGGCCAGCAGTCAGACATTAGTGCAACAATCTATTAATTTTTCAAGAGTTAGCACAGAATAAGAATACAATTGTGATATTTCAGAAGTGTATTTCAGCTCATAAAGGCAGCATCAGCTCTCCTCTTATTCAATTATTGCCATTATTTAAAATAATTGAGGCGAGATTCTTAATAATGCTTTTCTATTACATGGATCCAAATCCTAAGAAATGAGTACAGATTTAAAATAGATATTCGACTGAGTCTGGTAAAACTTTTTAGTTTTAGAATTGAAGAAGATGATGTACAGAGAGCCAAGGAGAAATGTCAGAGGCAGGAGACTACCCCAGGAGCAGAGCTGCAGGCAGCAGACTCACTCAGCAGAAAGCACACAGAACAGGCAGGGACAGAAACATTTAGAGGCAGGGAAAAAAAGAAAAAGGCATTTTAGAGTCAGAGTGAGAAAGGAAGGGAAAGGGCAGAAAGGCAGGAGGCAAAATAAATGATACCAGGAGCTGGAAAATCCTCATCCTGCCTCAAAAGGAAAAGTAAGGTCATGAGACAGCACAGCGAGAGCTGCACTATTGACCAGCAGCAAGAGGTACATTTTCTGTGCTCAAAAAAGAAAAAAAAAAAATCACAATGAAAGAGTCAGCAGGGTCCTCCTCGGGGACACACTTGACTGAAGGGAGATGTTTTCCAGAGGGGCTGCTGTGCCCCAGGAGTGCCCGGGCACCGCGGGCTCTGCTGCGGTGACACGGCGTGACAGGGGCTGGGCTGGCTCATGTGGAGTGGGACACGAGGTGTCCAGGGAAAAACTCTGGAATTTGGGCTCAGGTGTTCCCAAAAGGTTCAAAAAGCTGTTGGGCTCTGCAGCACGCACCTGTGTTTCTCCCTGTTTTGTGAGAAAGAATTATTGTGTGACAAGAGGGAACCTCTCAACTATGTCAAAAGACAGGAAAAACAGAAGTCTCTTTCCTCTCATTTGCCTGTTAACACTGTCTTGCTCCAGAGGCAAATGATGTGCATAAATTCAAGGAGTTAGCAGCAGTCAACACAGAAAATTTGTATTTTTCCTGGTTTTTTTAACATAAACAAAGCCCTAAGTAGGGAGAATACAGAAATAGCCTGAAGTAATTTATCTGAACCTGGATAACCCAATGTCTCTGTTTGTGGGCAGGAATTAGATGTGCTCTCCTGCATTTCAGCTGCCCTGCATTCCCCTTTGGACAGTGTGCAGGAGCTGAAATTTGGATAAAATGCAGCCAACTTCCTTTCTCCTATTTCCACTGTATGCACCTCATATTATGGCAAGGGATGAAATTCTCCTGGAATACCTGCATAGGAGCATTTCCAATCTGTGTCTGGCTACAGGACATCCACACATCCCATAACCAGAGGGATCTGTGCCTTCATTTGAGGTACAGGAAAGGAGACGAACAATAAAAGGTACTTAAAAATTTCTTTTCCCCAGATCAAGTTCATTTTACCTCACTTTTTTTCCATCTTACTTCCAATTGCCAGTTTCTCTCTCGGAAACAATTTCTCTTTATCAAACTCCCACAGGATAACCCAGTTATTCAAAAGCAGAACTCTTGATAAAGACATAAAATGCTATGATTGTCATATGTAATTTTACTATTTTGTGTTTTGATATTTTCGATATTCTTTCACCTATCCACCTACATGAACAGAAGTTGTTTTGTCTTTAGAATTAAGCTAATACATCACATTTTATTAGCTTGTAGGAAAAAAACAGTAGAGGAAAAAAGAATTTTTTGATATCAAATACTTTGTTAAGAGGCTAACTGAATAAGTAACCCAGTAATTAATAATATGAACAAATAATGTCCTTCTAANGAATTAAGTTAATACATTTTATTAGCTTGTAGGAAAAAAACAGTAGAGGAAAAAAGAATTTTTTGATATCAAATACTTTGTTAAGAGGCTAACTGAATAAGTAACCCAGTAATTAATAATATGAACAAATAATGTCCTTCTAAATGCTTGCAGGTTGCTAAAAAAACCCAAACCCAACTTTTAGTCAACACACGTGTCTTTAGTTTAGATAAAGTCAATTTTACCACTCCAGTCTCATCTTAAAGCTCGTTTTAAACAATCTTCCAGTCTAATTAGCATTACCTTCTGGCTGTGTAGTACCATCCCTCTGAACGCTGGCATGGTTAAACCACTCAGGTCTACTTGGTTCAGTGCAGTGTGGCAAATGTCAGTGAAATACGAGGGCATATGGCACATAATTACAGAACCATATGGATGCCAGGAGTGATAGTCAACAGCATTTGAATGCAGGACCAAGAAAGTCAGAGGAAAAGCAATCAAAGACCATCAGACATAATCATTAAATGGATAAATATAGTTTCTGTGCAGCTGAGAGAAGGCAGGACATGTCTGTCCTTTACTGAAGCAAAGCCACGGTGGCTGTTTGAGCGTGTGGCCATAGAGGAATCTCTACATTGCTTTTAGTTTGGTTTGTAAATTTATAAACGCAGCTGATCAAGGTGAGTGATGCAAGGAATCACTTACCAATGCACAGAGCAGATCAACTGCTTCCAGGATCAGCTCCTGGTGGCCAATGCGAGTCACCCCCAGCTCCTCCAGCTCCTGGTGAGTGATGTGCAGCAGCTGCTCCCCGTTGATCTTCTCTCTCTCGAAGTTTTTGATGTATTGTTGGAGGCAATCATCGAGCCCTGGTTAGAAAAGCCAACAGCACAGATTCAGAGAGGAGAAAAACCCAATGAAACAGTTCTGTAGCTCAGAAATACAGAATTTGTTTGGGAAAGCAAGAGCACTTCCTTGTTTGGGGCTGTTCTGGAAAACGTGCAATGAAAATTATAATTTAACTTACATAACCCACACATGCTGCTAAAGAGAGAAGTTTATATTACTGATGTGATTTTCAACATTTCTTAAACATTTTAGTAGTAATTCTAAACCTTCATGGAGACGAGGGAAGGACAAAGCAGCACGGAGAGTGACATTACAAAAAACCTTTTTCTCGTGATGTCACAAAGACCTAAATATAAGTTTATCTTATGATTAGGAACAAATTCTTCCTGTAACTCTTCCAGGACTCTTCAAGGTCATAGAGTTTGGCTGTCCCTGATCAGGAAGAGTTTTTCAGGCTCAGTAACCACCCACACTGACTCTGCTACACCCACTGCCAATTCTCACCCCAGATTATCCCCATTTCTGGATCCAAACACAAAATGGTTTTGTTACAACTCCTCCAACTAAGAATACAATTTTACCCTTGCACAAGGAATTGTTCCATTTCACCCTGAAAATTGATAGGGTGAGAATAACAGATTATTTTGTTTCTCAGACCAGAGAAGAAACTGGTTAACGACGCTGAAAGACCTTTTCTTCCTCCAAATCTGTTTCTGAACCACACATGCCTAGAATTTCCAGCCAGAACAGTGAGTTGAATACAGGGATCTACTGCTGAAATCTACATGAGGTAGCTCTCAGAGGACCCTCAAGGACTGTCAGATTCAACAGAAACCTGACGTGCACATGATTTTCTAGAGACCTACAAAATGCACCTTCAATAACCTCATCTATCAAGTAAAGTAAAACACTGATTCTGTTATTTGCCCTGCGGGTAAATCCAAGATCCATAAAATTACAGAGATCCAGAAGCCACAGAAATGACCAATTGGGCATTTATGACAGAGCTTTGAAATTTAATTTTTGCACACAGCCATTATCAAATAGACACCAAGTTTGCAGAGCATCTGAGGAAAAGAGTTCTGACACCTGGTATGGGTGTGCTGGGTGTCCCCAGTTTATACCCCAATTAACATAATTCAGTTGGGACAAGAGGACTGGGATGAGAATGGAATGAAGCAAACCAAGGTGTTTGTCCTCAGTCCATAAATACAAGGTTCATTTAATTACCTCTTCTTTCAGCATGATCCAATTATGTACTCTGTAAACTGATAGTCCTACATTATGTTATAGATAAAGCTCATTTACCAAGTCAAGTGCTCAGCTTTATATTCACTTACACCTATGTCCCGTACAAAGCTAGTACAGTGATAAAAATGTCATATTTTATGGTGTAATTCAAAAGTATGAGGTAGTTTGGGAGATTTTTAAAGCTCAAATCAGCAGTCTGTAACTAATACCTAAACCTTTTCTCTATTCCAGAATGGTCTGCAAATAGGAAACAACTTCTTTGCATCTGTTCATTATTTTTAATGACCTCATGAATGATTTTATGTAAGTATAGTTCAGTTCAATTGGCTGAGAACTGGTCACTGCAAATTCTCTGTTTATCATTTGACATTTTAAACTCTAAGCTGATGCACATTTCTGTTCCTGTTTGCTCAAGAACAATTCTCAAAACCATTTTACAGCAAAAACTCCAAACACCTCCCAGGTCTGCTTTTAGTGGACATTGCCCCAAAACTCAGAAAACATCACAAAACTGCTGCTAGATATTAAATTATTTTCAACAAAAACAAATTAATTAAAAACTTTAGAATCAGTGGCCCCAACAAGCATTTGTAGCATTAAGAGAGATTTAGGAAAACCCAGCTGAATGTGCCACGCTGTGAGAAATGTGCAGCCACATGTATTAAACCTGCCTTTGTGCCAGGGAGAATGTATGACAGCAGAGCAAAATATCAAATTTGTATTATTTGTGCTGCTCTGTAATAGCTCCCCAGGGCACCTTTACAAGGCATTTACTTACTGGTGCAAACAGTGTGGCAGTTGACAAGAAAATATAGAAATATATCATTAAAGGGCCAGGCTGTCTCTCAGAATGACAGCACTTAATAAATACACACCAAAACAGAGAGATTTGCCCATTGCTCTCTGCTTTTCTGTGTCTCTGGGAGCCAGGTACTGAAATGTGAAACATTCCAAAGCAGGAATTCAGCATCAGGAACTTCTTTACTGTCAGGGCTCCAGTTGTTTTTACATGAAAATATCCAACATGAAATCAGAAAGGGTACAGAACGAGCTCGTGTTGACTCACCCAAACCAAATGAAATATTTATTTCCTCAAGCCACTCAGGTCTCAATTGTGCTCTTTATGCATTTCCCCCCAATATAATTTCTGTTTACAGAAAAGTATTAAAGCAGCTCAGATTCATAACTACAAAGAAAGAAGGAGCCTTAGCTCTGTGTAGATGTAGGTAAATAAAATTAACCCACTAGTCCCAAGATACACAACATCGGTGTCAGGCAAGAAACACAGAAATTTGCAGTTCTCTTGCTGCACATTCTTATTTTATTTGTGTGCATTTTGTAACTAACCAACATCTTCAGAATGCAATAAAATGATTGAAGAGAAATTGTTTAAACGTGTTTTACTTTAAAGCCAAGGCTTAACACCCATGATGAGAAAATTACTCCCAATTCCCTCCCAGCTGAGGTTGGGAATTGGAGAATTTTTATTTCTCCAACCCAGATGTGCTCAAGGAGTTAACTCACTTTAACAGAAAATCAATGAAGGTTGAAGACATTTACTAATCTCTCAGTGTTATTTGAGAGGACAATCCATGAAAAAAGGAGTTATCCATCAGCCCAAGTGCTGACTGAGTCAGCTGGGAAGCAGCTCTGGCTGAACATTGCCTTAAAAGCTGTAAAAACCCTTGTGCTCAGAAAATGGCCTCAGAGAGGGAAATCAGGGAAAATACCCCATAAACCACATCCACCTGAAAACTCTGACATTCTCCTGCTGTATGGTTGGATCTCATGACCTCAAAGGTCTTTTCCAGCCTAAAAAATTCTATGAATCTGTAGTCTCTCTTTCCCTTTTTTAAGTTAAAAAAAAAAAAACACCATTGAATCCACATGGACTAGGAAAACTTTGTCTCCACATTCAAAGAGCAGAGGAAAAGGAAGCAACTCTGATATGTTGATTGCAAAGTGTAATTTTGTAAATAGAGCATCTAAAGTCAAAGTCAAGGAAACATGAATAAAAAGGAGCAGAAAGTAGAAAATTGTTAGGGAGAAAGGGCAGGAAAAGAAGAGCCAGTCAGCCTGAAAATGTGTATTTTTAGAAATGCATAATTAAGGAAAAAAGAATAATTGAAACAGAAAAACAAAACAAAACCTTAAAAATACCTCTAAATCTGATTTACATATTAACTCAGAGCAAACATTACAACAGAGATGCGACATACTGTGGGCAATAAGGTTCACTGAGATTAAAATGAATTTTCCCATCCGTGTCAACAAATGGCAGGTTTGGTTTCCACTAAAAGCACAAACATCGTTCCATGTTGTGTAAACATCTGCCCCTTCCCCTCTGCATTGGGCAGAGATATTGACAATATTACCATTATTGTGAGGTATTGAGATATTGAAAATATTACCATTAATATATTAATATACCATATACCAAAATATTACCATTGAAGAAATGGCTATAAACTGAATGAAGGGAAAGCCCAAGTTGTTGCCTTTTGCAGGAATGGTGCAGCCAGGGCAGCTCTCACAGGAGAACTAGGGCAGGAGCAATAACTCTGTCAAGTGTGATCCATCCCAGAAGGAAATCCTAAGTTTAAAATCTGTAATTTCCAATTTTTCATCGATCTCTCCATCACTTACACACATTTATTCCCTTCTCCTTTTTCCTATATTTTAACGGATTTTTGCAATTTACTGAAATCTTTTTAATCTCTCCTAAAAGTTTTTAAATCTTAAAATTAAATTAATCTTAAAATTAAAACTTTTTAATCTCTCCTAAAACATTCCTGCCCAATTGCTGCTCCAANGCCCAAGTTGTTGCCTTTTGCAGGAATGGTGCAGCCAGGGCAGCTCTCACAGGAGAACTAGGGCAGGAGCAATAACTCTGTCAAGTGTGATCCATCCCAGAAGGAAATCCTAAGTTTAAAATCTGTAATTTCCAATTTTTCATCGATCTCTCCATCACTTACACACATTTATTCCCTTCTCCTTTTTCCTATATTTTAACAGATTTTTGCAACTTACTGAAAGTTTTTTAACCTCTCCTAAAACATTCCTGCCCGAATGATGGGCTTGTTGCTGCTCCATGAGAGTTCCCAGGGGAAAATGCAGCAGCTGGCTGGAGCAGCGAGCCCTGGCTGTGAAAAGGAGGGGTCGGGGCAGGTCCCTGCCAGCTCTGCCTGGCACACACACAGCAGCTCCCACAGGGGCATCCCTGGCAGAGGAGGGATGCACAACCAGCCCCTCTGGATGGAAAATGCAGCCTTGCTTTTAGGGTGGAAAAGAAGGAAATCAGCTCGGTGGGAATGCAGTGACCGCTCCTGGCTTCAGCGCTGCTGCAGGAGGGGCGAGATCCTCTCTCTGACTGAGGGTCTGACAAAGTATCCAATGGTTTTCCTGATTAAAACCACGTCTAGAAATTAAAAGCACACAGCACAACAGTGAATTCCCACTTGCACAAAGGCCTATAAATAAATATAATATAGAATCTGAATATAATATAGAATACATATAATAAAGAATCTGAGGTAGAAGTGTCTGTGGGACCTGGATCCAAAAGACAAAAGCTGAAAGACGATCTGTTTGCTCAGAAGAATTACACTTTGGCCTTCCAAGACAAATTAATAACCTATTAATGTGCCTCATTTGACTATTAAAAGCGGTGAAACAACACTGTCTCTGCTCTTGCAGAATGGTGACTTGTGAAAAATCAACAGATTGAAGTGAAACACGGACACACATCAATTTTCAAATGTTGTGGTGCTGTTCTGGACTCACAAGCCCAGAAAATCAGTTCTTTACTTGTAGGAAATATAAAATCTCTCACTACTGTGCTGGAAATTCTCTGATTAATTGGGGTAGGCAGCATGAACTTCTGCTCCTGTCACAACCTTCAGTTTATATATGCAGATCTGCTTAAATACATCCAGTATTTAACAGCATCCACAGGCTCAGTCCAAGTGTAATTCTTACAGAAAGCAAAAAAAAAATTGGGATTTTTTTCTTAAGAACAAGGGATATTTTCCATATAAAGCAAAATTTAGCAGCTAGCTCGAAAGATCTGGAAGGAATTGACTGGCTGGCTGACTAAGAGACTGGAGAGAACTCATGCCTTTTCCTAAATGTAATTTTATTGAATACACACATCAATTCAGCCGTGTTCTTGATCAAAACCCCTTTGATTTATTACCCTGGGTTCAGGCACAGTGGAGCCTTTCCAATTCTTACGTAACTTGTGACAAGGAAAATCATCAGGTGGGTATTTTTGCCACTGACGTTCAAAAGCTTTTTAAGAATTATTCATTCCAAATAAAGAAAAGGCATAATCCTCGGGGCCATGTTCACACTAAGCTGGCTCTCAAATACCAGATATTTGTTCTTAAGCTCTTCAGGAGGAAAAATCAAAACTATTTAGAGCATCAAGAGAAAAGGATCTTCATACCACCACAATTCAGAAAGAGACAGATGGAACGTGTTTGAAAACACTCTGAAGCAACAAGCTTGGAATATTTCAAGCCTCAACTTTCCAAAATTTCAGAGTATATTTGACATCTAAGGATGGCAGTATTTTGCATCTTTAGGCCTACATGTTACAAACCTGACCTAGAGAAATATAGCATCTAGATTACAGAATTCCACAAAAAAAAAAAAAAACTTAAATTACAAAATACAAAAAAAAAAAAAAAAAAAAAAAAAAGGTACATTTAAAATTGCAAGATGCAGCAGAAATTCACAAACACAGAAAAGGAAAAAATCCCAATTGTTCTGAAAAAAAAAGAGTGCCTCAATTGTGGCTTTATCTGACCTTTGAATGCTTGACTGTGCACCCAGAATGTGTTTAAATGTTGCTTCCCGGCTGAGTTTCCTCTGCGTCACTCGGATATTCACAGGGATACAGATGGATGTTTTAGATGCAAATCCAGGCAGACTTGTGCTGCTTGAATTTACAGATCCTCATCTGCATGAACAGGAACTGGGGCGGGATGAGCACTCTGAATTAATGCTTCCCAAGCACCAACTGACACCAAAAAAGTTGGCTTCCATTCCGGGCTGCAGCGTGGGTGGAACTGCACCAGGCATCAACTCTTCCACTGGTGTCAGGCCACTGCTGCAGGCTGGGCAGTCCATGAGGTGCTTCCCTGGCTTCATTCTTCCCTCCTGAGAGTGCCAGGATCCCCAGGAGCACCGGGATCTGCCCTGTCCAAACCCTCTGCAGACACTCTCAGCCCCAGGATCCAGCTGGGCTCTCGACAGCTGGAGCAGTTCTGCATTTCTGGCCCTTCATTCCAAGGGCTCCCTGCTCCTCATCATCCCCATCCTCATCCTGCAGCTGTCCCTGCCTCAGCAGTGCCAGCCACAAGAGCCCTCTCCCCCTCTTAGCACAAAATTCTGGGGATTTTCCCCCTAAAAAATGTCTCCAAGTATGTCTCCAACTCCCTTCATTCACTGCCAATTCCCTTCCAGTTCCCCATATCCCATTGTTTATCCTTCCACGCTGCCTCTATTCTTTTATTTTCCATGGGTGAAAAATGAAAACTTGTCAGCTCTGCCTCCTCTGTAACCAGCAGGGAAGCAGATTTGGGACAGCACGAGCTGGAAACTTCCAACCTTGCTCCTCTTCTCTCCCCAGACCAGGTCAGAGCTTTGCTCTCAGATCCCACTCACAAAAGGACAAACTCCTCAGGGAACAGAAAAATCCACGGCAAGTTCCTTGTCATTCCCCTCCAAAGTGTCCTCTTCCAAATCAGGACAAACATCGCTGTCCCCTCACCACAGTGCATGTCTGAGACACAGAGCAGCCTCCCAAATTCTACCCCATAAGCAAAACCAGTGGGAATACTGCTTCACTCCCTTCATTATTTTATTTTTAGTATGGCTAAAGCAAGTGGCTTTCCCCTAATCTCAGTGCCTGAAAGTCCAAGATCTTTCCAGCAGCAATTTTCCAAGATAACTGTATTATCAAGACAAAAGCTGGGCTCAAATTATCAATATTTTAAGAGTTCACAGCAGCTGAGAAGGTTCTGTAAGGGGATGTGTCAAGCAATATTAATAGCAAACGAACAAACTGCTGAACTAATAAAATTTGATTTAATGCTATGCCATCACTCTTAAATTGACATTCATATATATGAAGTAAATGACTTTATATAGCTCTGCCTTCATTACCTATGAATGAATAATAGGAAGTGAAGCCATTCTAACTTTGTCCTCAACATTTGACAGGTGTCATGGAGCTGTGGGATTACCATGGAAGGAATGAACAGCATTTTCAGGAAGCTTGCTGGAACTAGACCTGGCCACAAAGAGGTTTCTGGAGGAGAAGTGTCATGCAGAGAGGATGGATCACATTTTCAGGCCCAAGTGCTCCTTGCTGCCACATTCCCAACAATTTAACCTCGAGATATGTCACCGATGCTGTTACTGACGAACTTCCCGTGAAAGTGACAAAACCCAGAAGCATCTTAATTAGCTCTGAGTGCTAATGAAAATCTACATCTTAATTAATTTTCATTAATTTTCTCCTTGATGAAGATGTAACCACAGCCCCCAGTCATTCCTGAAGCAGCATGGCTGAGGGATGAGCTGGAAGTTCTCATGAACATCCAAAGCCTCCAGGTTCAGACCTCCCATTTAATTGACCAAATTATTCCACATTCCAGAGTGACTGTGCTGAGGACACTGGGACCCTGAATTTGTTACATTTATTTTAAAAGAAAAATCCTTTGGCCCAGTGCAAGGCAAGTGCTTCTATTTCCTGCACTGGACTATGGACTGCTTTATTTTTTTGAGACAATGTTTGATGGAAACCTGTCCTGACAGAAGTGCTGGTTCCAGCACAGACATCCTGGAATACATGTCAAAATTTAACAAAACTTTTAGAACCAACTAAAAAGACAATACAAAATATTTGTGGACTTGTGAATCTATCTAGAAGAATCTTCATGATTTATTCTCAAACCAAAACGCAGAATTAGCACAATTAAACTCCTAAATCTCTCTGTGCAAGCACAAAAGGTGTCTGTGTCAGAATAATTCAGGTGATAACAAACATCTCTGGGATCAGTAAGAGCACTGAGAAGAAATAACATCCACCCTTTGTACATGAGGGGTTGCACTGCCTGGAAGTGGAGAATTGATGTGATCAGGGTTCACATTCCTCCTTGCTGCAGCAAGTGCCAAAGGCTGTGTTCTCCTCTGCCCAGCTTGGAGGGCAGGGGCAGGGAGACTTTTCCAGTTCTCTACTTCCCACAGAGTGTTTTTGCAGTAACAATTAACTTGCTGCCAAAGATGGCAAGGGGAAAAACCTCTCACTGTAACAAAACCAAACAAAAACCCCAAACCCACCAGGAAAAAGGAGCAATTCTTAGGCAGAGAGTAAAGCCTTAGGGAATCAATATTTCCTTCACTAGAGCCTGAGCACACTGAGGTGAGTGTATTTCACACAGTTTCCATTTTAGAAAGGTTAACAAGTCTAATAAGGAAGGAGCAGCATTAACCATGTCTCATCTACAAGCACTTAAAAGCAAAAGTACAAGAACAAATAAATATAACTGAAAGCTCCTTCCTCCACGCTTCTGAGGATTTATCCACCTTGTACTGTGCACAGGAAAGTCTTAATCACAGATTGACCTTCAAAAACTACTTTGGTATCACACAAAATCAAACAAAAACCCTCACGCCACGGAAGTTCTTGTACAAGTGCTACAGGGAAATGCCCCATTTGTCCCTGTCTTAAATGTGAGGAACAAAATTACTGAAGAATGAGATAACGAGCCTGTCTGAGCTAATCAATAGAGAGGAGGTAACCTGTCAGACAAAATTCATGTAATAGCAAGACAGACATTTAAAGTTCTGTGAAATGAGTCCTGCCCTAAAAGTACCTCGGATCACTTTGCAATGGGGCTGCGTATTAAATTCAGTTCATCACCATATCAAACCCATCCAGGCACAGTGTCACAGGTGCCTCAGAAGAGTGACTTCCCAGCCAGAATGTGTCTAAAAAAATGGAATTTTCTGAGCCACATCTACAGCTGCAGGATGTTCTCAATCAACCAAACTCGTGTGGGACAGGCAGAATCCCCAGGTCACATCCTCCCCCCACAAGTGCAAACACTTGCAGAGCTGAGGGGGATAAAGAGCTGACAGAGGAGAATCAAACAAAAAGTGCTACAGATGTTCCAGTGCCAAAATATATTAATTCTTGTTTCGACTTCTCTGACATATTTTACTAAAAATCCCAGATATCAAAAGAACAGCCAAATCCAGCGTGGGCGTTTGGAGTGAAAAGCCCAAACAAATCAGATTTCTGCTCAACGAAATTTCTTCAGCAGCCACGAGTCCATGACCTAATTCATGAGTCAGAGTTTAGACACCTGCAAGATGCAAATTCCCAAAGTAGAAGGTGGCCTTGGCAATTCCTCACACAGCTCTTCACAGACAAGCCAAAAATCAGATTGCTGCAGGAAATAAAGAAAAAGGGGGAGCATTTGATCTTTTCTCAGGGATATTCAGAGGCTTTGGTGATGGCTCCTGTTGGCAACTACTCAGCAAAGGCTGTGGATCAGTCGATCTGAGGTTTCACCCAGAGCTCTCCTGCTCCTTTTTTCCCAAGGATGCCTCGCACAGCACTGCAGCTCTTGTTTATGTCATCCTGTTGACTCTGGAAATCTGAATGATCTTAAATGAGGCTCTTTCCTTCAGCAGTTTGGAGGAATTAGCTCTGGCAATCAGTGGGGAGCTCAGTTAAAAGTCAGGTTGTTGGCAGGAATTGTCAATTAAGGCAATTCCCAAACTAGGAATCCATATTTTTATCAATAGGAAATGAACAAAACTGACAAAAGCAGGCAAATGGGAAGAAATCACAGAGGAAAAACTCATCAGTCTGTGAATCCTCCTGAAGAAGCTTTTCCCTTTCCTCACATTTCCTTATTTTATTGCATGTTTCTGTTCCATGTTGATACCAGACAAATTTATTGTGGTTGTTACTGAACAAAATGAGACTAGAAATTTTTATTCACTACCACTTTACATGCAGTGCAAGATTAAAATAGATTAAGTCTCTGGCTTCAACTACATGATGAAAGATATTACTACATCTTAAATCACTATTATTTTGTGTTTTAATTCTGAATTCTAAATGTTTTGCTATTTGATCTGGACATAGTTTATCCAAGATTAAATAGTTCTGTGAAGTAACATGAAACAAGCAAGAATCTTATCATATCTAAAGAACTATACAGCCTAAAGTCCATGAGTAAAATACGATTACAACTCAATGTATAAGAAAAATCTATCCAGCAGAGCAATAATTCAGTGCAAAAAAAAGTAAAAACCAAGTGATTACAAAACATTTCAAAGCCAAAGGATGTCACTCACTCTTATGTTTGAAATAAGACTTTTTAAAATGCCTAAGATGATTAAATCTTCGACATTGCAGCAGGCAAAAAAGGGACACAGGGCAGGCCTAGTGCTTGAATTTCAATCTCTCTGACAAGGAAGCACCAGGCTGGAAGAACTGCAGAGTTCCCAACTACCATTCCTGGTTATTTTTATGCTCTGCACAGGTAAACAGTTAAAGCTTTTCTTTCAGTCGTCAGGCAAGGAGTAAGAGATACCCAATAGCAACATGTCAGTGTATGTGCTGTCCATAATCCCTCTAAATAGAGCTGCTGGTGAGAAGGTAAATGTAATAACTGTAAAAATACTCTATTGAGCAGGACAAATCAATTCTGTGTCAGCAAAAGTAGCACAATATGAAATAATGTTTCTGGGGATGTTCCCCATGGCTTCTTTTGCGCTTCCCTCGCAGCCATTCCCAGTAAAGCCTGAAAAAAGGAAATTCTCTTCTGGTTTATTTTTCATATAAGCCAGAGAACAGAACATGAAGGACAGGAGAGGTGAGTTGGCTCCTTAAGCTCACTGAGCAAGTGGTTTGCTCCAACAGGGTCAAGCAAAGTGTAACACAGAAACAATGAGTTGCTGGGAAAGGTGAGCACACAAGCTACAGGTTCCTGAACGAAAGAATTGTGATGAGAAAAAAGCAGGAAAATCAAGACTGAGACAGTCCAAAAAGGTCAGAAGCATGACTTTCTTATTTATGAAACATTTTTTTCTTGAAATGGTTGCGTGACTAGCTTTTTCTAAGTTGCCATTTTCCTGAACTTCTAGAAATATCCCACAAAACAAAGACAACCTCAACCTAAGAAATTAGGATATTATTAATTTCTCCATTAAAATGCATTGTGCCACCTATTGCTGCAATTTCTTCTTCCTGGAACACTACTTGGTAAATTAAAATGTAAATCTGGCCGCTTCAATCACTCTCAGCACATATGGAAACACTCGGTGCATCCAGGATCCAATTTGCTATCCAACATTTAAATATTAGGAAAAGCGAAAATAAAACTTGAAAAAAAAAAAAAAAAAAAAAAAAAAAAAAAAAAAAAAAAAAAAAAAAAAAAAAAAAAAAAAAAAAAAAACCAAAAACAAAACCTTGAAAAGTTCTTCTGTTATAAAAGCTATAATTTATAGAGGAAGTGCTGCCATTTACAACCAAGGGTTCCATCCCCCAGTGCTCAGGAGTGGAGGGGCTGTGCCCAGAGCAGCCCTGGGTGAGCCGGGCTCCTCCCAGGGCTGGATCCCACCCAAAGAGCAGCCCAGAGCAGATGGAGCTGGGGTCTGATCCCACAGACACAGCACAGTTCTGGCCTCTCCTGATGCCTTGAGATTTGAGCTTTTATACTTTTTTATCTATTTGTAATCCTGCAGTTCTTTATAACTCTAAACTCCATGTACAGTGTGAGCTGCTGCTTTCCCATATTGGGCAGACACAACAATTCCTCTCCAGGAATTCCTGGCAATCAAGGACGCCTCACTGCCTCAGGCCCTGAGGGATGCAAACCAAAGTGAGTTGAGGGAGAGCAAACTTGGGGTAAATGACTTCATTACCTGAAGCTGTAATTGAGAGATTAACTCCCAAAAGACAAATGGACCGAGCTTATAAAAGTCTGAAAACCCGTGACCAGTTGTCCATTTTGGGTGCAGCTCCTGGGGGGCTTCATCTGCCCCAAATGTACCTGAAGGCCCTTCAATAAATAGAAATGCTTTTTATTCCATTAATTTTGTCTGGTCTGTTTTTAGGTAGCCCAAAAAGGATCCCCACAACTCTGAGAGGATTTTGGGAGCCCTGGGATGCCGTTCGCGCTCCTGCCTGGGCTGAGGGGATGGGGCAAGTGGAGATGGAGGTGGCACTGCCAGCCTGGCTCCAGCCCGGGCAGGGGCGGATTCATGGCATAGGAGGGTTCCACTCCTGGCTCCAGTTTCTGCTGGAATTGTGTGGCTCAGGGCACACAGCTCCACCGTGGCTCAGGGCCGATCTGGGAGCCAAACACCGCACCCCACAAACGACCCCAAACCCAACCCCAGCTCCAGGCATTCCCAACCCCAGCTCCAGGCATTCCCAACCTCGGTCCAAAACCAGCACAGGGAAAGGATTATGGAAATGGATTCACTCGTGTGACATCATTTCAGGTTACATTAATCACATTGCACAGTCTTAATTGGTCTCTTTTGAAAAATTAAAGGTTAAGTGCATTATTTCCCTGAAGTGAGCACAAACTATTGATTACCTTCAGTCTGAAAATTCATTCAGTTATTTCATATATTTTACATATATTAAGATTCTCCCTTTTAAAAGCTTTGAAGAGATCTGCTTTAGATAAGACATCTCTACCATCATATCTCTCCCTAGTTCATGGCCTCTGTAATTAAGAATTTAAAGGACTTCAGAAACAAAAATATGTCAATTTTATCTTAAACACAGCAGCTGTTTAAGATTGAATTTGGACTTTACTATCGTTTTGTCAATAACAAGTTATATTCTCAAATGTAGTTTAAATATCTTGATAATGTAGATGAATTAACAATACTATTCAGTGATTCTTTTCTCTAAAAATATACCAATGGGACTGCAAAAATTCAAATTATGATCTTTAACACACATCTAACCATGTTGTTTGCCCCCTGTGAGCACTCTGCAGATTCTAACTTAAAAAAAAATCAGGTGCTTGCAAAACCACTAAAAGTCATTTACAAAACTTGAATGTCCTTGACTTACTTTAGTCATTTTCAGGGACAGAATGAAAAATTAGTATTTCCTCTAGAGGGCTTCAGGATCTGTATTATTTCCCAAGTCAGAGTTAGATTGCACTGAGTGGCTGCACTAGTGAGAGCCACAGAGGCTCCTTGCTGCTCTGATTCCTCCTGCTCTGGGCAAAAATCCTCACAATTAGTGGAGTGCAGAGGTCAGACCCTGATGGTCCCACCATGATTTGTGTCCTCACTTCCCAGTGCTGCCATGGGAATCCAGAACTGATGTTTATGTGATTGTTTTTACTAGAAATGCTGAAGTGAATCAATTTGTACTTTGTTTCCTTGCAATTTTGCTCCTTATGAGAACCAGTACTTTCTTTAAAGTCTTAGTGCCATACTAATATGAATTTAAAATTTAATAGATCTAAAGCAATACACATATGAAAACTGACATGAAAAAAATGATTATGTTATTATTATTTTTAATTTTTCTCTAAGACTGCATTGTGATAATCCTGCTAACCAAGTTTCTGATGAAGAATTCATATACTAAAATAAAATTTAATTGAAATTCAGGACTTCTAGCCTAATCACTTTACTACCTCCATGTCTGCCACCAGAAATCCTAGGCTTGATCAGCCAAGATATTCTGCTCTACATCCTGTCATTTCCCCCTGTTTTTGTGCAAAACTTTGTACTTTCTGTGACTACCTTACCCCTAAGCCACTGTTATTCAGCAGCTCCTACTTTTCAGGTTAAATCCTTGACAGTTACAGGAAATCTTTTTGAGATGCATCTCAAGAAGTGCTTGGACAATGCTCTCAGGCACAGGGTGGGATTTTTGGGGATGATCCTGTGCAGGGCTAGGAGCTGATCCTGGTGGGTCCCTTCCAATTTGATATATTCTGTGATTGTTTAATTTCATAACTGAAACAGCTGCCAGCCTGTACAACTCTCCAAAGCTAGCACGTTTTCTTTTAAAATAGAAGTTTAATTAGAATTATCTCCTGTTTGATGTTTGTCAGATAATTGGAATCCGTGGAAATCATAACTGGAACTAAAGTTCCCACACAAAGATCTCCCCTTCCATGGAAAAGGCTACTGGACACAAAGGTATCTGAAAAGAATATTTTTATGAATTCTGGTGTGGTTGTGGAGGGCCCTATCCATGGTACCAGCCATTGTTTAATACAGGAAGCACTGCAGTGATGATTTGTGAGAGTGTGGCCTCGATTCAACCAAGAACTTAAGTGCCTGCCTCACTCCTCTGTAAATGCTAATCCTCCAATTGATTCCACGGGAATATTCAGGATTCAAATCAAAGTTAAGTGCTCTGCTGGAGCCTGGCCAGAGCACGCTGAGCAGTGCAGGGCTGAGCCCACGCTGGCCAAAGCTCTGGAGATTGTCCCATCCAATTTCACAGATCAGAATTCACATCTCTGGAAGGACACCCCACAGAAAATTCATACCTCACTTAGAGCCTCCTCCAGTCTGAAAAATCCCCTACAGGAATTAATGTCTCCCCTGATACTTCCTGGTACACATGAGTGCCAATTTCCTCAGTAAAGATGATTTTTGGTTGTGTATTTACATCTTCCAGAGCTGACCAGTGCACCCCTCTCAATGTTTTTCCACTCTAGGAACTTGGTGTGCTGTGACTTAACACCTGATTGTGAAGAAACTACATTCTTTGCAATTCTGGGTTGAGGAAATACATAAACACTAAAGAAAATTTCATATTCCATCTCATAATCTATTAATTGTCTTCCTCTGTCATAACTTTTGGATAGTTCTTTGAGAAATTTGTTACAAAACCCTTTAAAATCATCCAGAAATATTAGTTTACTCGGAAAAATACTGCATAACCTTTTAGAGACTCACAGTTATGGCTTTTCAGTGGACTGAGGAAAAAAAAAACCACCAGGGGATGAAAATATGAGAACATTTCAAAGTGAAGTTACTGACCACAAAGCGATGATGAGAAAAAATTCCTCCAGACCATGACTGATGGTTGGGTCAGCTCTGGAGACCCGGAGCCAGTGAGGAGCCAAGAGAGGTGCAGGTGTCCTGCTGGGCACTTTTCAGCCCAGGGACAGGAATGTGAGACAGAGACATGAAAGAAATTCCTATTTCCATTTTTCCCGGACAAGTCTGTCTCAGCAAGGTCAGGTTGGTAAATACACCGAGTCTGGACTGAAATCAAAGAGGTTTGGCTCTACATGTGGAAAGACAAAAGGTCAAAACAAGTTTCTTTTTTCAGGATTGAAGAAAAAATCCTTGGAGACCTGACTGATAACAGATGGTGCCTCAATGGATCTTCTTTTCATCAGTTTTATGATTAAACACCTCCAAAAGGTGCCCAGCTACCTCCACCTCCCCTTTCAGAGTCAGGAGGAGACCATTCTATCAGTTCCACTGCCTCCAAAATGAGTGCTCACCCATATTGGAACAAGCAATCCAGTGCTGGAGCTCATCAGGGGACAAGTCAAGCCATTTCCCCCTCCCTTTTTGCAGCTATAAATGCCCAATCAAACTCTAAATGTTATTGAAATAGCCTCTCTTTATGCCACTCCGGTTCCATTACAAAAATACCTTTTTAAAAGGGTGCTAACTAGGCTGAAAACAACCTGTAACGAGTTTATTTTGCATGTTGGGAAAATTTCACGTTTCTTTGTCAAACAGGTTGTTACATCTTGCTACTACAAAGTTGGCAATTGTGCTGTATTTTGGATATACTGTGAACACATTTTGATTGGGTCCTGGCAGGCTCCCAGTTAAGCTGAATTACAATGAATGCCAAGAACACATTACAATTTCTCTCAGTAAACATGAGGCACAGTTCTCAGGCAAGCAGCCATATGCCATGTTCTCACACACTTCTTTTTCAACCCAAAGGGCTGAATTTAGCTGTTGCTTACGAAAGAGAAGAAAAAAGAGACAGTCAATGGATCTCCTCTTATAAGTAAAAAAAAAAAAAAACTGAAATTGTTCTCAGGGTTCAAATTCACTGCCAGAGAATCAGAGAAGTTCTGATCTGTATGACATGGCTCCTGGAGAAAGGTAATTAATTCCNAAAAAAAAAAAAAAGCTGAATTTGTCTCAGGGTTCAAATTCACTGACAGAGAATCAGAGAAGGTTCTGATCTGTATGACATGGCTCCTGGAGAAAGGTAATTAATTCCATTTCCAGGGACAGGGGACAGCAGGATGTGGTGCCTCTGTGTTGACTGGAGCAGGGGGTTTGGCTTCCATGGCCATGCAAATATTCCAAAGCTGCTGCAAACACCACCAAATCCTGCTGGAGACACCAGGCCTGCCAGGCTGAGGAGGGGTTCAGACTGAAGTAAAGCCTCTTTGAGAGTACAGACATTTATTTTAGAGAGAATTTTGGAATTTTAGTTAAAAAATGCACAAAGAAGAACCAGGCTGGGAAGAAGCACAGTCAGAATTCAGAGTTCAGCCCTTGCTAAGGATCTCATTTCTCACAATGAATATGGATGTTGTTAATCTTTTTAAACCTCACAGAAATGACAGCTCTCTTCTTTGAAGCCTGTCCAACAGAGAAAACACAATGGGAGAGATAAAATTCACCTAAAAAAATAAAAAAAGAGGGAATATTTTCCAGACTGGAGCACCTTCCCCAGCTGCAATCACCCTCCTGCTGGAAAGGGTGCTGGTGCTGCTCTCCAGCTCTTGCCTGCACATTCTGATGCACTCTCTTTGTTAGCAAAGCTCAGATCTCATTATAGTTCCCTATTTCACAGGTAGGAAAACTGAACCAAAGAGATGTAAAGCAATTTTCATCAAATCACACCAAAGAGCAGCAGGAGGACTAGAAATGGGCCCTGTGTCTGTTCACAGCTTTCATGTATGGGCTTAATTAACTGGGAAAAATTAGGAACTTCTTTTACCAGAAGTGAAAGGGAGCTCACACACTACCTGATCCTCCACCAAAATATTAATGGGCTCTGAGAGAACAAAGGGAAATTTATGACATGCACTTCACCCTTTGTTTTTGGAAAAAAAAAAATCTTTCAATATTTGCAATAAGCACTGTTCAAGCCACATTTTCCTCTAATGCATTTTAGTTTGCAAGTGTTCATAATCAAAATAAATTCCAAGTACTGCAAATGAGACATGGAAAATTACATCCACTTGGTCTACCACATCTTTATCACATTCTTCATGCCAAAAAATTCAAATTACTCTGTATTATGTATTCACACATTCTGTCGCTTGCTCTTTAACTCCCCTTGTTTTCCCACACATCTCTTGTTCATTTTGCAAATGTTATCTTGTCTTTTTCAGTTACATCCTCTGTAGTCCCATTTCTTTATCTCAGTACCTCAGTTTGGAGAGAGACCCTTCTGTTCCTCCCATTTGCATCCTGCAACCTCAGCTCCAGCTCCTCCATCCTAACCTGCAATTTGTGGAGCCATTTCTACTGGGGCTCAGCTGAGAGGCTGCTGAGAGCCCAGTAATGATGCAGGCATGGCACAATTTGCAGTCCATCCTCTGTGCAATCCACTCCATCCCCTGCTAAACAATTTTAATTCCGCTCCAAGTATGCGCCCTTGCCATTTTTCTCTTCTCCCACTGTCAAAATTTATCCCCTCCACAGGCTTTATTACCAGGTTGATAAACCAAAAATACATTTTACTATGTATTTCTCCAAAATTGAGATGTGCACTGGCATAAGATTTTCCCCAGTCCTTGTTTTTCAATTTTTTCAGCCCAAAGGGTTCTCGGAGCTCTCCTCCAGCCTTTTTTCTCCCCCTGCAGTGGATCCCCAGGGCTCTGTGTCTGCACAGCCTCAATCTCTGATGGGCCCATGGAAGAGTCAACTTCCAACAGCAGTGAGAAAAAAAATCTGAAACACTTCAGGAAGATGTACAACAGCAATATCTCATAAATGCATGAAGCATCTCAACATTGGCTCCATAACTGAAAGCCATCATGGACTACACTCTGAGGAATTCTAATTTCTGCCTCATTCCACAGGCAGGGTGGGGATAAGGTGAGCCATCCACCTGGATGAAGAGCAGCTCAAATTTTCCCACCCAGCCCCAGTGCAAATCCTGCCTTTTCAGAGGCACAGACGAGAGCGTGGCTGTCGATGTCAAACCACTCTGCTGTGTTTCAGAGCATCAGACCTCAGCTGAAAGACTCCTCACTCCAGGGGCATCCCCCAGAAAACTCGTGTGATTTCACTCTGCTCACCTCAAGGATGCCAACTGCTACAGATGTGAGCAGGGCCCACTTGGAACTTTAAATTATTTTCTTTGTCTGCTGCTGGATTTGCTGCTATACCTTAAAATAAAGGTAGAAACTGATTAAAATTTTCCTCAAATTTACACTTGTCTCCCAGTTCCATTTTGCGAAGCCTCACACACACAAATTATTTTACTCTTTCAGTCTCACTCTTCTTGTCCCTTAATTACTCAGTCCTTTCTCATCTTAAGCAGCCTTTGCCTCCCTCTCTCTTGAAAAGCATCAAGCCTCTCTGGGAATCCACCTCCAAACTCTTTATAGCTCCTCCACCACTTCACCTTCCAAGTCTCATGACGTTATTTTCCCTTTTCCCTGCCTTTTAAAAATTGGCTCCTTTCACATTCCACCCAAACTGCTCCCTTTCATTTCCATAGCCAGAGCAGGCAGGGTGTGCTCATGAAACACATTAACAAGAAACTTAAAAGGCTGCATCAATAAAAAGGCTGAAATATTGTCTGAAGAGATCTGTGTGACTGAGAACTAGACCAGTAGGAAATGAATGAAATACAGAAATACAACAGGCCGTGCCATCTGGGGACTATTAACAGATTACTGCTACTGTGAGGAGAGTCATCAGTTCAGGGAAAAAAGATAAAGTGAAAAAAGAAGAGTGGAAAAGAGAAGAACCTGAGTACTCCAAGAGGACTCCTAACAGCACTAAGAGGGGCTGGGAGGAAGGGAAATACAAAGCTCAAGTGAATTGGGAGATAAATTTTTCATATTTTAATTTACTCATATGGAAATTAATTAAAAATCTGTGGTGATTTCCTCCTTTTCTATTATAAATCTGTCAAAGTTTCCTTAATAATCAGTTTTATTGCTGCTAAGCAAAACCATTCTGCTCAGTTTTTGTCATGTATAAATGACTTGAGGCACATCCTACAAGCTGATTGTATTAATTATTTTATATTTTAAAAGTCTGGAATGCCATACTGGATTGTCTTTTAACCCAGACCTACAAGGGGTGTTACCTGCCCACATTTTATCCCTATTCCACCTATTCCTTCCCTAAAAACCACTGCACCTAAAGTGGCCAAAACAAAGGGAGAGATTCATCTTCCTCTCCCATCCACTGACACAAGAATTAGCTGCAGACTCATCTTGCTTAATTAATTTTTGTAAAAGGATGCAAAATTTCAAATAAGATCTTAAAGGTCACAATCAAATCAGCAGAGCAGCCTTCTCTCAGCACCACTCAGAAAAATTAGTTCCCACTTCCAGGTGTTTTATGCAAGGCATCCTGCTCCATCAGCATTTTTCAGCCCCTCATTTCCCAGAAAAAAAAATGTAAATCACAAGATTTAGATGATCATATTGAGGGTGCTCTGATTTTCTGCTCAGCTCACTGCAATTCTGATTTCAAGATTTATCACGAAATCAGTGGTTTTACATCAAGGAAACTTCCTTGGAAAAAAAAAAACCAAGGAGGAGGAATAGCAGCGATGGCAGAACCTCAAGTGTGACTGATCCACAGATCTTTCTTTATGACAGACCTATACACAAGGAAAATAATAAAGTGGAGTTGTATATAACAAGTGAGGGATCCCATAGGGACAGTTCTCTTTCCCTGCTACATCTGCTCCTACAAGCTTTCAGAAGAATTATCCTCTGCCTTGTCAGCTTTCGAGTGCCTTAGGAGATATTTAATTCACTGCCACCGAATTGAGCAGATCTGCAGCTACCAGTGTAAGTTGCCAGCATAATTTCTGGGTTAACCAGGCACTTTTTCACATCACATTATATTAATACAGTGTAAAATTGGGTATTGTCACGTTTATCAATTTTTCAGATTACCAAAGTTATCACATTTCCCTAGCACGCTTGCAGGGCTTGTTATGTAACACAGAATGATTTGCTATTACCTCAGACTTTATTTAACTTCCACATAAGTTTTTTCAGGCCTGTGAAACTTTATTCACAATTAGTAAGACTATAAATATCACAAATGCACTAACAAAGGTAGATTTGAAGGCAAAATGATTTGCTCAAATGTGCAGTTTTGCCATGGAAGGAAAAACACAGCAAGGCCTCTGAGAGTAAAGAACTGGAACTGGAGTAAGCAATAATTAGAAGGGGTTGTGTCAAAAAAAAGCTTGGAGCTATGTAAAAGTTATTTCAAAATTTGGTTTAATTTTTTGGTCCCCAAAAACTTATTGATCCTCAGGTCTGACACTAAAAAACAAGCAGAACACAAACTGTTCCCTCCAATGCACACAATCCACAGTCACGAGGCTGCACATTAAAATTCCAAACACACAAATACTTCAAGGAGTAAATGTTGAACATAAGTTTTAGTGTAACGCTTAGAACTCCTCTGGCTGGAAGCAGTAAAAGATGGGAAATACAAAATTAAAATTTCAGATGCCTTTTTCAAGGGAAAGAGTCTCCTTTTGCTGGTCTCATGAATGAGGCAGGGGAAAAATAAGCCCTTATTTTGTGAATTCTAACAGCACTCAGCTGCAACTAAACTTGGTGTGTAAAAATTGAGGGAATCTCACTGAGCTAAGACAGGAATTGCCTATTAGATCATACTTAGATGTGAAACACCATCAGCTGATCAAGGACTCACAACTCCCACAAAGAACTCTGATTTAGAAGGCAATGAGCCCATTTATAAAAGCCTTATTGATTCTTCCAACAGATCATATTTTTTCATGTAAATCTTAATTCTTAACAGCAGTTCCTTCCAAACTTGCCCAGCAGGGAAATCAGATTTATTTCTCCACTATACCTTAGTCACATGATAATCCCTTTTAAAGATTTATATCTCATTTGCAGTCTGCTGTCACTCTGGTTTTGGGACTGACTTAAACTATTATATATCTTATCTCACATTTGAGGCTTTGTTGCATTTTGTTTGGTTTCGTATTAGAACTTTTAGAATTACTTCAGTAGAACAGCTTGTACCAAACTCTTATTGTCCCCCAATTTATTACATCAGCTGGCTGCTGACACTTCCATTGGAGACAGTGATCCAGACACATTTCCTGTAAAAAGTGTCCTCCTGATCTCCTCCAGCAAGGAGTTATTTGTTTTACATTGTATTTTCAACTCAGCAGACAAGAGACAAATGGTGTTGTGACTAATATGGTTTAACAAAAGAACATCTAATGCCCAAATGAGGCAATTATTTGTAAAACAGTTCTGATGAATATTGTGCCTAAGCTCAATCAGGTTCTTTTCCCAATATTTCTCCTCTGCTGTGTACAGACCTCCCTAATTGATGTAGATATCCAAGTATAGAAATGAATCATTAGCAGACAAATTAAACTTCTTATCAAAATGGAGCTCTATTGTTAACAGATGAAAAATGAGTGGATCAAATGGCTGCACAAAGAAAATCCAATAACGGCTCATCTGCACCCCATCAGCTCCTGCCACAGCACTTAATTCACAGTAACTCACTCTCACCAATTATTTCATACCTGCATGGATTTTCCTCCCTCTAAAGTAATTCCAGGGTTCAGCTATGCAACTTAATTTCTGAATTAGTGGTTTCCAGGGAATGTGTTAGCAGAGTAATAGGCTGAGGAAAATGAAGGCAGGAGGAGAGGGAACCTGGCAACCTTCTTGGAAAACAGTAAGAAAAATACTTGGAAAAGAGTAAGAACATGAAATGATAGGGAAAAAAAAACCCTAAAATGCAGATACTGTGCTCACACCTGGATGCTGAGCTTGTTCTGTTTGCTCCAACGACAGAACAAGAGGGAGGAGGGAGACAGAGGGACCAGAGCACACACGAGGTCTCCATGTGACCAATCTCAGCTGTTGAAAGGTTTCTAAGTTTGCTTTAAATACCAAGAGACCTGTGCAGGTCACAGCAATCCCTGGGAAGGAGCAAGTCAATCTGCAGGGAACACAGACAGTAATGACTCTGCTAACAGGGTCCTGCTCTCCAGCAGCCTCCTGAAATTTGAGTTTTCCAGCAAGCCAGGAGAGAATCCGGCATTTAAGCAGAAATTTTGCAAACCCAAGCATTGAGCTTGTCTGCCCTCAGAGGTTTTACAGGAAATATTTTGTAATGTGGAATGTAACAGCACATGGAAGCTGCAAGTGGAAGGGTGAAGGTGGGACACAAGCACTGGCTGCAAAGAGGCTTCAGGGGTTTGGGGAGTGGCTCCTCTGTGAGCCCAGTTAACACCAGAGAAGGGAAGGAAAAGCTGGGAAAAGCCTCAAAACCCTGCAGGTGTGGGAAGCTGCCCACAGTACAGGATCAAGACCATTAAATCTCTATAGATATTTGTATATATTATTATATATCTATATTACATATAGATATTATATATAGATATTATATATAGAGAGAGAGATAGAGCTTTTATTTGTGTGCTCTGATGTCCCACACAGGCTGCTCAGGTTTTCTGAGCCAGTTCTGTGAGTGCAGGACAGGCAGAGGTTGGATGGTGCCAGCCCAGCCCAGCCCAGATCACAGCATGGCAGAACTGCAGCAGGTGCTCAGAAAGAAAGTAAAAGAAATCCTGCTCCCCCACAACAAGATCCTTTCTTCCTAAAAGTAAACAGGGAGGTTAAAAACAGTGCAGAAGGGACCACAACAAAGGGGAACTTCTGAGGGAACAGCCCCAGCTGCTGTGAACCTGGGATAAGCCTTAAAATGTTGGTTTAAAAAGAAAATGCTTTTCTAAAAGGGAGAAAGCACCTCTCGCTTCTTGACTGCTGCTAAAATGAATCACAGCACTCTGAAGAAAACATGGACTTGGCAGCTGTAGTCATCACTTTCCTGCTACGTTGTGATGACTTTAAATGGCTCATCTGATATTTCAGTCATTCTGTGATTCCCAGCCTTTAAACTGGAGCTGCAGGAATGCTACAGCACCACAGCTTCTTCCTGACTCAGGCCTGAACTTCACTGGAACCTTTCCTTTTCCTGGCAAAACCAAATTAGCAAAGTGCAAATTCGTGCTGCCATCATGTCCTTCTTTGAAAATAAATATGTATACACAAAAAGAATTTGTGATAATGTACTAATAAACATCACTTTGTCAAATCACAGTTGATCTAGAAAAGGAATTAACTGAAAAAATTGAAAGGTAATCACCTCACAGTGGGAAGTAAAACACACAGGCACCAGTGGGAAAATATATCCTCTGATAGCATCTGGGAGAGCCCTATAGCCATCACACCATTATTCAAAATATCATTAATGAGTGAAATCTTCATAGGAAGATTATCCTTATCTGCCTGTAAAATCCACAGCCTTCTGTGAGAAAAGCACCAAAGTCTCCCATGCTCAGCTTCCCATCCCAATCTCCTGCTGAGAACTCCTGCAGGTCAGCCATCCAGCAGTCTGAAAAGGATTTTGCTTGGGCTTTCTCAGATGGAAAGAAAAGGAATAGGGAAAAAAAAAAAATCTGTTTTTTCACACCTGGTTCACTTCAACCCTGAATTTGCTCATTTTCATGAAAAGCAAAATACAAAATACCTGAGTCAAAAGGCAGTGCTTGGCTCAGTAGGTGAGGGAATGAACACCCTGATGGTTCAGATCTTTAAAAGGCATGTCCTTCACTTTTACAAATATTTCAAACCAATTTCTGCCATCTGTAATATTATAAAGCATTTACAGCTCTACAGCGTTTTCAACTCAGTGAATTTATTTCCATATTTTCCCAAAAAGTCTCTCCCAAACCCAGGTCCTGGAGTCACTGTCTCCAGAAAAAACCTCTCAGCTGAAAACACAGCAGAGCATGAAGGCCACCACTTTTCTGTGTATATTATTTTCATAATGTTATTTTAAGCAAAGTATTTCTTAAAATTACATTTCACAGCTTAAAAATTTACCAGCCAGTAATTGCTTTTAGCAAGAGACAGAGAAGCCATTAGGATGATTTCAGTGCTGTAATCAACACACACTCTCAGCCACACAATTCTGTCTGACTCATTCCCTGCACAGACTCTAATTAACTTCCAGAGGAAAGCCAGGGGATTCCTGGTGCAGTAATAATGCTGGGGAGACATTATGCAGAACTTCACCTCTAGGAAACGATCTGGTCTCGCCGTGATTGCATCCCAAAAACCTCCCAGAAAGCTCTGATTGCATTCCCTTCCCACCAAATGCATTTATTAACAGAGCCAGGGGAGAATTTGTGGGGGTTTTGCTTTTAGAATTAAAGAATGTCTGAAAAAAATCACTACAGAGGAAAAAACCACAGATAATGCTGGATGCTATAGGTTTGGAATCCGGGAAATATTCTATATGGGATTCTGCTGTCAAACAGGAGCTCAGTGACTTCACCCTCTGAGGTTCTGAGGCTCAGCCCTGCCGTGGCCAGCAGAGGCAAAGAGCCAGGGAATCTCACAGACCTCACACCACATCAGGGAAACAGCAGGCCTGAAAAACACAGCTGGAAAAACCCCCAGCCTACATCCCTGGAGAAGCTTTGGGGTTTTTCTCAGTGCCTTTTAAATTTATAAAGAAAAATATACTGACCCAACACTGAAATTGATCTTTAAAAGAGAGGAAGGCCAAAGAGGGCCTAATTTCAGTTATTTGTCCCATTATTTTTTCTCTCTTAACCACATAAGAGACCTTGTAGTCTCTTTCTGTTGGAACTGGATAGGAAATTTACAGCATTTACACCTTGTCTTTTTCTGCAACTGAGTAAATATCCTCATTTTCACCTTGCAAGCATCTTCATTCCCATTTAATTATTTTCATGCATTATTACAGTCTGATCAATCTTTTTTTTCCCATTGCTCCCTTTGAACCAAGTTTTTCTGTCTTTTCATTATTCCCATCCATTGGCAGGTGATTCATTTTTTGACATGCATTTTGACCACAATTTCTTTCTGCCCTTCATTAAAAGTTTCTGCTGGTATTGAACATCAGGCCACTGCAAATAAAATGGACAGATTCCAGCAAGAAAGATGAAAATGTAAATGTAAATAATGATGGTGCTAGGGCAATCATACAGCACAATCTGGATTCTTTGGTGGGTTTGAACTTCTCAAAGAAGTCAATTTTTAAGAGGCCAAACCCATTTTGCACACTCAGGACTGAGGACTGTAGGGCCCACTTGGAGAATGGGGAAAATCAAATCCTCTGGGGGAGACTTGAGATGGTCCAGTGAGTTAATCTGAGCCTCAGGATAAAATGCCATGGAGAAAAACTCAACTTGAGCTTAGATAAATACGGAAAAATGCACTGACTGAAACAGGGGAGGGATTTTACCTCTGGATGCACCATGGGTGAAGTTGTGCTTAAATACTGCACCCAGTTTAGACTCCTACAGTTTTAGATGTTAAAATAAAAAAATCAGAAAAAATGAATAAAAGTGGTACAGGATTTAGAGGAACATCATAAGTTCATCTCCTCACTTCATTCAGCTTATAAAAAATAAGACTTGAGTGATCCAGCTCCAATTTATTCGTAGCTGTTCAAAGAAAGAAAATACCAGGAACTGAAGCACTTTCATTTCAGCAGTGAAGGACTGGCTGAAGATTAAAGCCAGGCAAAAAGATGGAAATGAGCTGCTTCAGAAAACAAACCAACAACAGAACACTGGAAACCAGTCAGCAAATGCTCTTAGACAGAAGCAGAGAAGGGATGGAAATTCTGGTTCTCAATATTTTCAAATATTAAGGAAAGTTCTGCTTTAGTGAAAGAGTTCTTAGGCCCAGTAAATGGTGGCACAAAAACCTGATCCTGTGGGAATACCCTTACTGGAGCTGTGTTTCCATCAGCCCTAGAGTTCATAATTACTGATCACATCATTTATTACCTATATAAATAGATGTAAATATATATTGAAATACTCTGTGTAGTTGCCAGTTTTAGTTCTTCTCACTGCAGACCTGCAAGAAGATAAAGTCAACTACTGCAAGCCTTAGGAAAAACCTTTAGAAAACCAAAAGTGGGAAAAACTAAAGGAATATGGAGAATACATTATATAAGAAAAGAGCCAAACAATTGCTATGTTATCCAGGTTCTGATTTTATTTTTATGAACATCACCTTGCCCAATCAAGTATCCTCTTTTTTTTTTCCTTCCCTGACTGAGGATACTTTTGGTTGATCCTAATCTACACTTCCAGGAATGCTGCTCCATGGAAATAAAATCTTGCCTCGGGCTGCAAAGCTCTGAACTGTGCAGAGCACAGACCTGAGGTGCTGGGGGTGAACCCTGCAGGAGCCTTAAATGTGAAAAAGCAGATTTCTGGCCAGGAAAGGGGAACATCAGAGGGGCTGTTAGTGAGCTGTAGTGATCACTGACCATTCAGACAATTCCCAAACCCCACAATAAGTGTCTGGGCTCTCAGCAATGTTTCCATACCGGCTCTGGGATTTTGGTGTCCATGTGCTCCCATTTAGCCTCTTTTATAATTATATGGCTAAAGAAGCTTATATGGATTTTACATTATACTTTTATGTTATATGGATAATCTAGCTGCCCTTCAATATATCTGTGATTTATTTTTTGAAGAAACAAATGGAGGAGGAGGGGAAGCATAATAACAGAACAAGATTTTAGAAATTATCACAGTGCTAAAGAGTGTGTGTGTGGAGTTCAGATTCTCTTAGAATTGCAATAATAATGCTCTCTGCATTGCTTTCCAGTATAGTCTGGATTTAGTCTAAGTTCCTTGGAACATTTTTTGTTCTCCTTTTAAACAAGAGCAAAATGATGAACAAGAGTTTCAGGAATCCAGAACAGTGAAACAGAGTTTTTGGGGTTGTTTATTATTTTGTTTCTGATTTTTTTGAATGGAGAGCACTATAAATCCAATATTTGCTTAGAGTGATGCAGTTTTAGGGCCCTTTCCCTATCACATTGGGGCTGGAGCTTGATTTTTAAAGACAGACTGTGCCTTGAATTTTCATTTGCTAATGCAGCAGAAAATTTTACAGAATTCAGAGTTCTGAAGAGCATGTTGGCTCTGCTGTAATTAGGGCTGCAGGGATCCTGCAGAAATCAGCCTGACAGGCAGAACCAGGCAAGACAAGTCACATCTCTGGCAAAAGAGATTCTATGCAACTTTTTCCCCTTCATCAGCAAAACCCCTCCAAGAGGTCTCTGCCCTCCTTGCAGGATTCCTGACCCATCTGAGCACGCCTGGAACTGTGTCATAAACAGGATTAATGGCATGATCCTGCTTAAAATTGACCCTGCAGGAAGAAAAGGAGGGGCAAGAGGCATTTTCAGCAGTGATTTTTTCACAGCCAACCCTGCATATGGTTGTTACCACCACAGTCAGGGAGATGGGGACCTATTGAATTGGATTAAGCTGAATTTAATTAATCTCACTTCAATTAGATTTATCTAAGTGTGTATTAAACTGTGTGTGTTCATCAAGTGGGAAAATGATCATCTTTGCTCTTCAGCAGATATTTTTGTGTGTATGCTGAAAATCTCTGTGTTACAGTAAGTACTAAATATGACAAAAATGGAATATTGCTGCACTCTGGTCCAACAGCTAAACTTGGAGTTTGAATCATGGAACTCATTATTCAATTGAATTAAATAATACCTATTAAGTTTACTACCATGTGAAAGCAACCAACTCTTTGTATGTGAGAAAGCCATTTACTACCCAAGCTCCTTAATTAAAGCATCAATAACTATGATCTCCACCTGAAACCTCCTCATCTGTAGAAGTCACCCCTATGTCATAGCCAAAGCGCAGAAAAACATAAAACCAAGCAATGCTGGCTTTATTCAGGCTATAATAAAATTAAAACCAACCAAATCCAAACTTCATAGGCAGAGATTACTTGCAATAAATCCATATTGTCTAAAAAAAAAAGATAAAAAGCTGGATAAGGTGCTCATTTATTACCTTCTAATGAATTCTTTGACCACTCCCAGTTGTAATTTCAATCTCAAAGTCCCATTGCAGCAGCTTCTTTGTACTCTAATTTCAAATGCATGGACTTGATGCTAAAGGCATCAATTTTTCACATTTGCCAACCAGATAAAAATGAAACAATGAATAGGAAACCCCCAAAAAGCAAAGTACACATCTGCAGGCAGTTTTGTTTGGGATTGAATACAGTGTCTGACATCTTTATTTGCTGTATTTAGCCCCACTGAGTATAGAAGGTAAATTTCCCAACTAAAATGAGCCCAGAAGTAGGTGAGACTGATTTCAGAGAGTTTCCTTAGGATAATCACAGGTACAGACTTAGGTTTGAGGAATTAACAACAGGACCAGTGAGAGTCAGATCCCCCAGGACTCAGCCAAAGGTCATTTTGGCCAGAGGTATCCAGCACAGGCTGTGGTGATGTTGGTTTTGGGATCCAGCCCTTCCAAAGGGGTTTTCCCAAAAAATGAAGTGAGGGAGGAGCTGTGGGGTCCCCACCCCAGCCAGGAGACTGCAGGAGCTCATGGAGGGGTTTGCAGCTGAGCTTCCATCAGCACCATGAAGCACAGCAATGAATCAGAGCTTTAATCCCTTCCCTCCTCGCACACAAACCCCAAGATTAATCCAGACTATTAAAGCAAAGTTTTACAATAAAGCTTCCATCATGGAATGTAAAATAATAGTGGCAAATACCTGAGAAGGGGAGTAGCCAAGTATTTCACATAGGAACCAAAATTTACAAAGTATTTTGTCACTACTGACTCTGATATGAACGGTTTTCCCTCCCCAGTGAGTGCCTTAAGGGAAACCCAAACCCAAACCCAAACCAAACACTCGCCCCAACCAGAACTGGGGGTGAAAGGGTGACCTGGGACAGGGCCAGAGGGCCCAGGGTGAAATGAAATCTCTATTTCTCATTAAGGCAACAGCCAGTCTGCTTGGAAACCTGGCATTTTCAACCAAATTTGCATTTCTAGAGTTGTTATTCAAAATATCTTCTCTGAAACCACTGGGTTTCAGTAGAAGCAGAGTTGTCACAGATGATCAAAGGAAGGGACCTCACAGATCCATGCTCAGCAGTGATGAGTGACAGCTCATTAATTAATGTCACACTGGCACTGAAGCACAAACCAGCAGAGAACTTTCTTTGGACAGAGGACAAAGTTCAGGAGTTTTCAGAATTGCAACACTGAATTATTTCCTGTATTGTTTCTTCCTTGAGGATAACACATACACAATTACCACACCACAGTGACCAGGAGCTTTCCCCATTTCACACCTCAGAAATTATGGATCAGACTCTTCTGCAGTGGCTTATGCTATGGCAGAAATATGTAAAATTACAGACAATAAAAAAACTTTTATAAGTGTAGGAGTACAAAATAATTGTAAAGAGGAATAAATTATGTATTGTTTGTAGGCATTAAAATGACTCCTCTCCATCCAGACCCTATAGAAATCACAGCTCTGATGTGGTAGCCAAAAATAATCTGACATGTTCACAGTTTATCCAAAATATTCCTGAGTTACTTTACCCTATACTTGGTTGGATAGCTGGGAGTATCAAACACAACTGAAAGCAAATGAAATAGAAAAATCCAGCAAATATTACATGGAACACTTGACATAACATACCTGTTTTCTTCTTTAAACCAAACTCCTGTTTGTGAGCCCAGCTGAGCCTCCACAGAAGACAAAACACATTTCCCAGTGGTCCTAAACTCACTGACACAGTTTTTATGGTCGTGCACATGCTGTGCTCTACAGGAATGAAACAGGGCTTTTTAAAAAGTATCACTTAAAAAAAATGTATTCTGGAACTGCTTTACAAATATTCTCATCAGTGCCAGAAGTAGCTTTGTGCTTAAAAACCAAAATTTCTACAATATAAATAATTAGGGGATGGTACTTCAGGCTCATAAAAGCTCTGGTATAGATGAGCAGCTCCAGCAACAACCAAAAGAAAATCACATTTCACATCTCCCCAAGAAAGGGGCTGCCTGAATTTATCCTCTCATAAGCAGGATATGAGGTAGAGGCACATAATGGAGACAAAGTCTGCACCTGAGAAAGGCCAAGCCTTCATCTCCCCTCCAGCTGATCTGATAGGAGGATTTCATCATTATCATTAGCACTTCATCTTTCACAATTAACCAGGAATTCAGAAATTATCGCCTAACTTTGAGTAGAAGTGGGTTCATCAACCCGAGAATCAGGTTCCTCCTCTGGCATTACCAAGCTCCTCGTTGGCATTCCCTGCATGCATTTCCCTTTAGCTGGGATTTAAACTGGCTCGTGGCATCAGCTGAAATCCTTGTGGCCACATCCCTGAAGCTGACTTCAAACCAGCTTTTAAAACACACAAAACCCCCCCAAGACCCCCAAAATAACAGTCAATAACTCAGCAGGAGGAGGGAAGAGTTTCCTGTGTAAAAAGCCATCAAGGCTCAGCCCCACGTCTGTGCAAGCACAGAAAAGAGCAATAAAACATCTAATGAGGCACTCGCTGAATTACACATCCTGCTCCTTATTTGGGAGGCAAATGTGGCATAAACATAAACATGGAACTCTCCAAAGTAGCATTTTTTTATGGCTTGTGCATTAAAAATAACGTCCAGCAGAATTCTTCAGATCTGGAACCAAATGCCAACAGGATTTGCCAGAATTGCCTGCAGATGTCTGCTGGCCAGGCAGCCCCAAACTGGTGCTGAAAGCAGCCACCGAAAAATCCATCCCACAGCAGCCCTCTCCTCCTCCCCTGGCTCTGAGGAGATGCCAAAGCTCCCTGCTCTGTTCCTATTTTCACTCCTAAATCCCTATTAGCCTTGTAAAAAGCTGATTTTTCCTCAATTTTTTCCATTATATCTGATTCCAATTCCCCTTGCCTACCCTCATCTGTGTGGATCCCCCAAAACCTGTGAAATAATCAGAATCTTCTGGTTTTTTGCATTCCAACTGATTTTCCAAGCCCAGAAATTTAAGCATATTGACAAGAGGATTTTCTCCCTGTCTAAAGCAGAACCTGGAGTCAGCCTCAGGGCTTTCTATCCACAAACCCCTTCCAAAGGAGCCCAATAAATTGGCAATTATTCTATCAGTGACTACAAGTTGCTGAATTTATGTAGAATTAAATATAAATGCATCCATCATCCTAGGAATTATATTTTTAAAAAGTATTCCCCCTTGCAGTTCTCATGGTTTGACCGAGACTAAAGGAGTGTATGGACTTTCAACGCCCTGCACTGCTCTGTATTAATTCATAATTTAAAATTTGAGTTATTATAAATAATAAATAATTGTGTGAAAACACAGCATTGTGGCACTTACACACTCCCAAAAGATGAAAGAAATTTTCCTTAAATTAATCCATTTTCACAACCATTTTATTCTTCTTTTTGGTCAAAGTAATTCACACAAAAAATATAAATATTTAATGTTTCTATTTTCATAAAAATGTGCCTAGATAAACTTTACATCCTAAAATTGTTATTCTAAAATGGAGAGGTATAGTACATAAATATACACTCCAAAAATGTTTTTTTTTTTTTACAGACTGAGAAGGTTTCTATCCCAACTTCTATAAAAGTCCAAATGACAGGTTTCTTTTCCTTTATTCTGATTCCACATACTATTCAAGATAATAATGAAAATATATGAATCTCTCATAACTAATAAAATCAGAAAACCCTACTCAGCCAACAATATTTTCAGCAAGACTGAATTTTAACACTATAAAAACTGCTTATAAACAGTATTAATTGCTGTTTGTTTTTCCTTCAACAGCTGGCCAAGTAATTTGCTTTCCTTAATAAAACAGCAGCTTTCCACAGCTTTGCCTAAAATGGCTGGAATTAAAAAAAATATGGAGGAATGGAACTATTCTGTTTGATATTCTGCATATCTTAGCAAAATTTTTAATTCATATTTTATGTTCTGGATAAATCTGCCCTCAGAAAATGCATTGAAACGAGCAAATATCTGCTCATTCCCCTTTGTAGCCTTTCAGATTGGAGCCAATCTGCTATCATTGGAAATGTGCTTTAAAATTTGCACTTTTTGGTTTGGTTTCAAGCTACTCTAAAGGTAAACTGAAAATTTAGTCAAATAAACAGCTGAAAGTAAAAAAAAATAATAGGGAAAAGTTATGTTTTATTTAGAATTTCTCTGTAATTATGTCAATAAAAATAGCAACAGGAACAATTGCATAACTCCTCCAACCTCTACCCTGTCCCTTGTAAGTTTAATATATTTAGGGAGAAAATATCATAATCCATGAAAATAGAAGTGAAAATTTGGTTCAGTCTGATTATAGCTGTTAAAAAAAAAAAGGAAAAAATAGATTTAAATGTGTATTTATTCCTGTTTAAGGTGTTGTAGCAGAGCTCTGCTTCAAACACACCTCCATTTCCAGCAGTTTTGTTGTTCCAAACCCCCTTCAGAGAATACTTGTGCTGGCATCGACACAGAGGGGAAAACTGGAGCATGAATAACTCCTGGAATCACAAAGCCATTAAGGCATCACCACCATCTCCTAACTGGGAGCAAGTTTTAGAGATCTTTCAGGAATATTTAGGTCAGCATCTGTCATTCAGAGCCCCCTTGACAGAGCTCAGTTTGATTTATTTAATTCCTGGGCTCAACTGATGCTCCTTGTTTACCAGGAGGGAATGAATTGGGTGTAGCTGTTCATGGTATAAAACTGGGAAGTTTTACAAAGTGCTAAACACTGAATGCCAATCACTGGATGAATTAAGTTCTTAATAGTAGGAAATAACCAAAAGAAAAGTAGGTTTCCAAATCTAGCTTTGATTGACTTGCTCAGTGTTCACAGAACTTCTTGAATAATTAAAATATTTTTTGATTGTAAGATATGACTGCAGAAACATAAGAGGCTAGGCAAATAAAGAGAAATTTATTACAACTACGCTGTTCAAATTAATTTTTCATTTGTCATGAGATACCAAATGCCTTTTTTATTCACACCAGGAACAACTGGAACAACATTGCTGCCAGGCCTCTGATCTGGAGATCTTTCTTTAGGCCTGAGGCAAAAAGTTCCCGGGGAGCAGCACAGTGACTTTCTGGTTATAAAAAGTGGAATTACTCCCCAGAGATCAACCCATAGGAAAGATGTAAAATTGGTTATGGACCACTGTAAACTAACTAAACTTTCCTCTGCCTCAATTGTAGAGAATTTCAGGAATAAAGCAATGGAGGGTGCACTCTTAATTCCCCACATCTGTATGTTCATAATAGGTAATTTCTGAAAATGGTTGCCCTGGTGTCTGCAGTGGAGCCTTGAAATGAAAGCAAATGACTGAGCTTAAAAGCTGTCTGGAACAAGAGAACCAGTCTTGTTATCATGGGTTAGTTCACTCTGCTTGCTGTGGATTTATCAGAAAATATTTTGGATTTGAGTGCCCTACTCTGCAGTTTTGGGTACAGACACCTCCTTTATTTACATTAAACTGATTCCTGCCTGAATGCTAAAACCAACCCCAGAACATTTTAAAAATAACTTTAAAAAAAGGACAAAAGCAATCCCTGATGCCAAGAGTGGTCTTGGAGAAACAAGAAGTTCATGGTCAGAAGTAGATGCAGCCAAGAAGGCTCTAAGTGTAGATTTGTCCATGTTAGCACTACAGTTTGTGCATTGTAGGAATTATTTCCCTGAGAAGGCAGAGGTGCAGTGAGAGCTCTGCCTCAGGTTGCAGTTGGGAGATTTTCTGCACAGCAAAACCTGGGGATATTTTTGGAGCAATGTTTAAATCCTGACCCTTGTTCAGCCCCATCACCAGAGAGTGTTTGCAGGCCAAAGCTGACCCGTTTTTTGTTGTTTCTTTCTCCCATCACAAACATCCCGCTGTAAATTCCTGCCAGGAATGCAGGCACGTGCTCCCACACAGAAACAGCTTCTGCACTAATGGATCAATCTCAGCCCTGAGCATGATTTTGCCCTGGAAACACTTCTGCTGCTGTGAACTCCTGAGCAGGTTCTTCACTTGTAAGAGTGCTCACACTTGAGTTCCATTTCCCTTCTTCTGTAGCACAATAGCAAAAAAAAAAAATTGCATCCAGATAACGTTTCCCCTGTAAAAAGGAATAACTTGTAGCTCTGAGCAGGATGCAAACTGGGCCAATGTGATGGTTTCCTTTGACATCCCAAGGCACACAGTGAAACAGTTCATTTCTTCCCCACATGAAAATGTAAATAAGAGCTCACCTCTCAGGCCGCCACCCTGCACATTTGGACCATTACTTGTTTGTTCAGGAGTATAATCTTTTTAGTTGCACCAAAAAAAAAGGGTATAAAATTAATATTTCAAAACTTCTAGATATGCCCCGGAAGCTCCTATTTAAACACTATATAATCAGGCTTCTGTTTGATCCCATTTCCCTTTTTTTTTCCCTTCATCCCAAGACTCCTTTCAAGTGTTAGACAAATCTCCTCCAGTCTAACATCAAAACATACTGACAGGAATAAGGCTGCAAGGCTGCTGGCTCCTCTCAAGCAATGCCACCCATTGATCCATGAATAAATGTTCCAGCTTCAAGGCACATCTCTGCTGCAGAGTTATTCTCTTTGGAGATTCAAAGAAGAGCTCCTTGTCTGGTGCCCCAAGATCTGAAAACCTGCTGGAGTAACTGGGGGATTGGGGAACTTGACGTTGTGGTTTGCAGCGTTTGGCAGGATTCACCAGCTGGCTCTCTCGGGAAATAGCAGCAGAATTTCAGAGGAATGCCATACAAGATTTAAACACTCTCTTTTTCACATTTGCAGCATTCACCTGCCAGTTTAATGATTGGTTAAAATAAAAATGAATTGTTTTCAATCACTATGTATTTATATATATTTTTATATTTTTATA
>WEZZ01007429.1:120543-166251 GCA_013400585.1 Chloropsis cyanopogon | reverse complement strand
TAGACTTGGTTTAAACCCCACCCCAGGATAGCTCCTGGAAACCAAAGTCCTTCTAAGAACAGTAGTTCAGATAGTTCTGAATCATCTTCTGGCTCTTAAATATAAAGTAAACTTGTTTTCAATATCTGTGGCATTACAGCTTCAAACACTATTACAGAAATACAGGCTGGAAAAAACTAAACCATGGACACTTTAGGTGGACATATATATATATATATATATATGTGTATGTATATACATATATATATAAACATTTTCCTGAAATTTTGTGCTGCTATTTCATTTTGGGTCAAGTGCTCCAGTTTGTAAACAAAGCTGAATGAGATGGTCTGAAAAAAGATGGGGGGGGGGGAAAGGAAAATAGCAAATGTAACTGGACTCCTGACTGAACCTTATCTGAAGAGCTGTGGTGAATGCTGCTATAATATATCAAATGCCAGTTAACAATGGTCTGCTGAAAAAGAGCTGGCTTTGGGAGATATTTACTCACGTCATTCTTGGCAAGAGCTCAAAGTATGACTCACTCCTGGAACATTTATTCTACTGGTTACAGATAAAAAGACATCCAGGTCTGACTTTTAATACCCAACTCGCTTTTAAAAATTGTGGTTTTCTACACGACCCTCTCTTACATTGGGATGTTTAAAGCATATTTAATTTGTTTTTAAGGAAAAAACCCTACTGTTTTGGAAGCAAGAACCTGTTGGTGAAGCAAAAATGGCATGGAATGAACCTGACTGAAATTTATCTCAGCTAAACAGTGGTATTGAAATATTGGTTGAAACTAAGCTGCCAACCTGCAGATGGAATCAAAGAAAATGAGAAGTTTTTACTTTCTGCAGAGCTATTTATCACCAAGGCCTGACTGCAGTGCATTTGGATTGTAAAGGACTAGGAAAGGAGGGGAAAATAATGGACTAGTGCTTCCCTCAACAGCTTAAAAGTAATATGGCTTGAACTTGAATATACCTTGTCATTTTTTAGAAAATTACACGCACAAAAATTGACAACAAACGAGGAATTCAAAATGTGGTTTGGCATTTTATTCCATCACATTCTCCTAGGACAGCAGATAATTACAGTTATTTGTGTGTGATATATGAACAAACAGACACACATCAAACACACTGGGGCTGAATATGGGTGAGTTTTAGTTGATAATAGCCAAGGGAGGGATTGCAAGTCCTCCAGTGAGTTCCTTTGGCAGAAGGCACACAAAGCTGTTGGGAAGAACATTAGAGTGGGAAATCAAGGCGTGGATGAGGTCAGGAGTGGGTGTGGGGTTTGTTTTCTGTTTAACAGCCAGTTCTTACTCTGTGCTCAATTTTAGAAACTAAACAGGCAAAGCAGGTGAGAGATGACTCTGCTTTTAGCAGCTCCTCATCAATACTTGGAAAGCAGCAGCAGCAGCATCTCCCTCACACTCTGTGCACAAATCCGTGCTCGGAGCTGCCTCTGTCCCGCCCGCACATGTCGGAGCCCTGGCTGCTGAGGATCTCGGACTTTCTGTGCTGACAGACTCTGACCCCCAAGAGAGCACTGCATTTGACCTGGGGCTGTGCAGGAGGCTTCAAAATTGAATGATGGAACTGGGATCGGGGGTGTGGAGTGTGAATAGGAGAGTGTGTCCAGACAGATGGACATGGACATGGACCTGAACACGGACATGGACATGGATACAGACATGGACACAGACACGGACATGGACACGGACACAGACATGGACATGGACATGGACAGGGACACGGACACAGACACGGACACGGGCATGGACATGGACACGGACACAGACACGGACACGGACACGGACATGGACACGGACATGGACATGGACACGGACACAGACACAGACACGGACACGGACATGGACATGGACATGGACACGGACATGGACACGGAAACGGACATGGACATGGACATGGCCATGGCACACCCTCACAAAGGCTCTGGCATTTCCATGGCCGGGCGTGCTCGTGGCTCACAGCAGCCGTGGCTCAGCCCAGCTCCAGGCTCACATCCCAGCCCCTCCACACAGCCATCCATGGCACTGCTCCTCCCACGCATTTTGGGCACAGTTTGGGCCCTCACACTTGGCTGGCATTCTTTCTGCTAAGGTGTAAATGTGTCAAAATCGATATATGGGTGTGTGTATAACAGTACACATGTATATACAGACCTGAATTTCCTGACATTTCCTGCCTTGGCCCTGCACCCAAGGATGCTTCAGGGTAGAAGGGACCTTGGAGATCATCTCATCCCACCCCTACCATGGGCAGGGACACCTCCCACTATCCCAGGCTGCTCCAAGCTCCATCCAACCCGGCCTTGGACACTTCCAGGGATCCAGGGGCAGCCACAGCTTCCCTGGACACCCTGTGCCAGGGCCTCCCCACCCTCCCAGGGGAGGATTTGTCCCTGATATTTAATCTAAACAGGAACATGAAATTAAGAAGGCAGGAATTGCCCCTGGAGAGATCCAGTTTCCAAACAGCATTATGTGTTGGAAGTGTACTTGTATTTTCCAGATCCTGCACAGCATATTTTAGCACAGCAAAATGTATGGAGCGAGCTTGTTCACATGTTTAGGTTGTTTAGAAACTGAGATCTTGAGGAGAAGCATGCTGAGGCTGTAACTATTCAGATTTATATATTTAAAGTGTCTTTTCTTGACATCATCTTGGTATTTAAGGAAAATTATGTTTTAAATCCACACAAGATATCACATACCTCACAGCCATGTAAAAATCAGCAGCAAGTTTTGCTCAAGTGATTTTGTTTATCTTGGAGACCCAGGCAATTAACTAAATGACCAAGTGTGTTATTTAATCAGTGACAAGTGCTGCAGCTCTTGCTAAAAGAGCTGGAGGTGGTAATGAAAACCCAGAGTTTTTCAGAACCGTTCCCTCACACCTTTCTCTGCCTATTGGAGATCAAAGAGGCTCTGGAGTCTTTTTCCAAGCAGCTTTTTGGAGGCTGCAGGGAGAACTGGATCATAATCTTCAGGCTCTTTTCTGCCCTGAACTGTGTGCTCAGGATATTGGATGTTTAAAGCCTGAATAGCTGAGCACATTGATCATATTTTCTGAGAGCAGCTCAGTGTTAGGCTGGGACCCATCGAGCAACAGAATCATTAAAATATGGTTTTAAAATATGGTTTATTGGAGGCAAACAATTTTGGTAGTATATTTTAAATAGTGCTATTTGCACAGGGACATATCCTTTCCAAAAGCCTGAGAGAATCAAAAGAAAACTATGTTTGAGAAGAAATTAAACACCAAATAAACAAATGAGCCCTTAAAATCAGGATTTGTGCAGTGCTAACATTTACAGCAGGCTGGGTGGATCGTATGGACAGATTTATGGGAATTTAATGGCTGACAGGTGAGTGCCACCCATCAGCTCCCTTCAGCCTGGTGCAGAAATGCTGCCAAACTCATGGCACAGACTTTCTTTCCCTTGGATTTTTAAAATGCTACTTAAAAACTTTGCAGAAAGCAAGACCCTAATTTTGTCTTCCAAGGAGAGAGAGAATTTCATAAATATTGATTTATTTTTCTGGGTAGCGCTTCAGAAAGTCGCTGCCACATCATCCATCTGTGCTCTCACTGGCACCTCTCGAGGTCGGAACTGAAGAGCTGAAATTCAAAGTTCACGTTTCTGTAGCCTGGTAAAAGGGAAATAATCTTCCTCCTAAATAGTAATGTCGTTGCTCTTAAAAGGTGTTTTGTGCTGATTTGGCACTGGAAAATGTTGCTTTTGAAAACTATATTTTGTCAAACAGTATTTATTTTATAGGCTGCTTGGCTGTATTCTAGTGTTTCACAGGTAGAAAAGACAATGGATTTTAATAAAATTAAACAACTAGCTGTCCCTTACTTTTGTGACATCTTCATGAAACCAAATTGTGCTTTTGTGGTTTTCTCTCAGATTTGCAAAAAAAAAAAAGTGTATAAATTATCCACATATGCATGAGAATTTGCATTTCATAGCATCCACATTATTCTCTTCATCCATTGCCCTAAAAACCAAGAGAAACATGGTTGAAGCCAACAAGGTATGAAAGGAAATAACTGACCCATTTATTTCCAGTGAAGTCAATTGTAAAAGGTTAATTTGAACAACCTGATCATTGGGTGAATCACAAATGTCTGGTGGTGTAAATGCATAATAATGGTAGCACAGCCAGTGGGACACTGCCGGGACACAGCCCTGGCCAAGGCACTGATGGGTTGTCACTGCCCCTCTGTGAGAGTGGCTCCTGAGCCACTGGGATGTGACAGGGCTGCTGAAAGCAATTTTCCTGTGTAACCCTCTGGACTGGACTGAAATGAGCTGTGAAAGCCACCTAAAATGCACTTTATCTGTCAGCCCGGAGGGTCCAGGTGGAGTTTGGGAAGTGTGTGCTCACAGCGTTCCTGCAGAGCCTCTCCCATGGAAATGCCTCTGGCCAGCCAGCCTTGCATGACTTTCCTTCTCAAGAGAAGGCAGCACAAGGAGCCCTTGCTCTGCTGAGCTGGACACTGCTCAGAATTCCCTCCCTGACTCCACCTGGGAAGCTGACAAGGACATCAGCACAGCCTCCCTCAGCTCCACCTCCTCTCTTCCTCCTCTTGTGGGTTTCCACCCCTCCCATGGATATTTTGTGTGAATATTCCACCTGAATGGGAGAGCTCTCACTTCTGTGCCAGCATTCCCAGTCATCCCCTGTCTCAGAGGAATGAACCAAAAGGCCATTTTATGTCCTGGGGACCATCCTTGTAGGACTTCAAGCTTCCACCAGCAGGATTGGCTGCTCCCAGAGTTAGGATGGACACTGCAAAGCTTGTGAAGAGCCCTCCAGCCTGGAGGTTCACTAGAAGAGCAAAACAAATTCCAAGATCATCCAAATGCATTAGGATCTGAGTCCAGAGTTGGATGTGGAATTCAGGGTGTTCCAGTGGCACACTAAGAGGCACCAGCAGGTGGATTGATCATGATTCCATTGAGTCTCTTTATCCTCTTTCAAAGGTTATTCATCCTTTCCCCACCACATTTCTAGGAGGTGGCTTTTCCTTAACTGTCAAAAAACTCCAGGTTAAACCCCTACCATGGGTTTAACTATGGGTGAAACCCATTTAGGGTGTCTAAACTGATCCAGAGAATTTTCAGAACTGGCTTTCCACAGGAGCAGATCCTGAAGATATGCAGCTGCTTGTCCAAGCCGTAGTCACAGAATCATCAAGGTTGGAAAAGACCCCAGAATCACTGAGTGCTCTTCAGCTGCTGTAAGCCAGCAGGTATTTACATGGAACATGGATCCCTGGAACACTAATGTGCTTTTTAACACTCCCATGTGAAAGGTTTCATGTCAATCAGTGTGCCTGCTGGAAATAGAATTGATCCAGATCATTTTCCCTTAGTGAGTCAGCTTTAGCTCTTTGGTTCATTCCTGAGAGTTTGGGTTGGGAAAGCTTCTCCTGTGAAACAGTGGACTGAAAGGCTGGAAAGGTTTTTCAGTAAATTCTGTCCAATAGAAGTTACCAACAGATGAAGGCAGATATTGTCAGCTGCTGTTCTGGTTTTATTAAACACAGTTGTCTCTGACTGCCCTCAGTATCAGGTAAATCATTCTTTTCCCAGTTCAAGGCTGAGACCTTAATGCAGCAGTATAAATTTAGGCTTTCACTGCATAACCAACCTTCTGTCAGTTCTTTTCCAGCTGCAAACATGATCCTGTTAGAATCCCCCAGGTACAGAGCTGAGATCTCACCCCCATGACCTAATCTTGCTTTTTCTGTGCTTCTCCTTCAGTATTTTATTGATTACTGTGTCTCTGTTTGAGATTCCCACCTTTCACAGTCATTCATTATGCATCTGCTTCTCTTTAACTATTCTAAATAATAATTTAATATATATTCTCCTTTTTCTGGGCAGATGTTTCTGGTTTACTACCTTCATTTCTCTGGTAAAATGCCAGATACCTCTCTTCTCTGTAGTGTCTTTTTTTCCCCTGAAAACACAGGGGCTGGATGGTTTGCTTGCTGTGGTGATCTTGATGTGAACTGATTGTCCTTCATTAAGGGCACTGACTTTTGCTTCCAGCTCCGGGGTGGAAGGTGTTCACTTTGTGTGGGATTCAGGCCAGGGGAACCTGAGCTGGAGCTCACCTTTTCTGTGTGAGCAAGACCCTGAACCCCACTGAGTTTCAGGATGCATCTAAAAACCACTTACATCTTTTCTTATCTACACATGGAAACACCTGTCTGGGTTCCGGGAGTAGAAGTGTTTAAACAAAACCCTTTTTTGTCATATAATTCCAATTTTTGCTGTAGCCTGACAGTACTTCCCACTGTCACTGCCACTCACGTGCAAACCCACGAGCTCCTTCTTTGCAGACACTGAATTCTTTGAATTTCGGTACAATAGCAGACCTCTTGGCAGCTGTAGACGCCTGTTATTAAGAGAGATGATTCTCTGAATATTCCTCTATAGAGGGAGAGGGTTTTGAGTGGCTGTGATTTGCATAGCATGTGCTGATGTGCAGTTTGCTGTCCCAGGGAACGATGCTCCTTTGTGTGTGGGAGAACACAGCTGACAGCAACAGCAAAGGCTGCAGCAAAGCCTGAATGGCTCCCACACCCGTGGCAGGAAAAATCCCCTGCCATTTGGAATGGCAACTCAGCTTCTGGTTGCTTTGGTTTGGTGATAATCAATTTATGGATGTATTTTCACAAAGCTCCTGCGTGCCCCAGTCTGTTCCAGTCACCCATTTTCTGCTGCCACAAGCTTCTCGAGGTCTCTGGGCTCAGGAAACTCCACTCATTATTTGCTTTCATTTTACAAACAGCTGTGACATTAAACGACACTCTCTTCATGCGTCTCGTTTTCAAAGATTTTCTGTGCCCTCAGAGCTTAGTTTAGGATTCAATATATTTTTAGAGAGCAATATTCTCTGATACTAATACCTCCTGCCCACACAAAATGAACTATGGCTTCATGTGCTTCCTGATTTGCTTCCTTTAGAGTAACTTGATGTCCTCCAATGATGGAATATCATCATTTGAGCCAAACTGAGCCTCCTCCCACACACAGACATTCCATAACCATAATGTAAATACTTCTATGAAAATATTTGAGACTGGTTACAAACTAAAGGGATAAATATTCCTTCTTTATCGGTGCAATCAAAAGTTTCCAACATTTGATAGTCTCAGTGGTCATTTTGTCCATCAGAGGATCTTTGAGGCAAGACTTTAAGGAAATACAGTCATTTTATTTACTCTATTTTACATGTTATTTGATCCAATTCTCATAATTCTTATGATTTCAGAGTTACTCACAGAAACATGGAAATCAAAGGCAACTGGATGAGACAAATGCATTTTATTCTTCTACAGAACATGGCACCTATGGGGATAAACTAAATGTGACCCTGAGAGCTGTCAAGACAAATTAACTGGTCAAAACCCATTTGAACAAATTCAAATTTAAACTGTGTAAAACTAAAAAGAGAGGTCTCTCCACTGTCATACTTAACATTTAGACCTACAATGTTTAAGGAGCCACATGTACCTTTAATTTTTTTTCCCTAAAGGACAAACTTATTTCAAAAATAAACATTAATATCTGAAGCATTACTGAACTCTTGCCAGCAGCCAGAATGAGCTTAAAAAGTCAGGGAAAAAAGGACTTCTTTTGAGATGGAAATTAACTCAGTAAAAACGATCAGATCTGCCAAACTGGTGATGTGATGACTGGGAATTTCAGTGGTAAGCAAAACCAGTCTTCATTTTTCAGGCAGATGACCCAAATGTCAAAGGGTTGTATTAAATCACAGGTACTTCTTTGGAGGGAAGTCCTGTTGGTGAGAGAGGTAATTCCTCGTGCAAAAAGGCCCAGCCTCTATTCTGAAAATTGGCCAAGTCCTACTTGTGAAATTCAATGTGAATTGTAGGCGTTCCTAATTGAGCCAAATTAATTCAAGAATTAACACCCCAGTGAAGATGTTGTAGATACTCAGAGGGAGCCACTGACCACAGCAGTGCACCAGATGTATCTGAAGTAAACAAAAAAACACAGGAAAGCAAACAATTGGATTAAAATTCTGCTGCAGGTTCCTTTTAAATCTGGGTTTTTTTCCCTTCTGGGATTGAAAAATTACGTGGCCAACTGGGAGCCTTTTCTATTTAGGAAAAGACATATCTTGAAAAAGCACAGACAAAAGCACATTCTGCCATTGTTTCTGAACTGACCTTCCCTGGACTTGCCATCTGTCAAAAGGAACACCCAAAAGTGTCCAAAGGAACCACCACAGAACCAGCCAGCAGCTGCCCTGCTCCTGAGAATTGCTCTGTGGGATTTGAAATCTACTTTTTCCTGATCCTCAGCACAGATAAGTTATTCTGTGCAGCAGGGTCTCCCCTCCTGATCCCTGTGTTCCTTTTTGCAGCCTCACCCCTCGGAGGTGCTGCCGGGGTCGATCCCCAGAGCTGCTGCTCCCAATTCCGTGGCACTCACACACAGCCCCTTCTGCAGAGTGCAGGGCCTGTTTATAATTTATGTCTTTGCTTCTAGAACAGCCACGGGGTCTTTCCAGGTCCCGTTCTCACTCCAACTCCGTGCCTTGGTCACAGGAAATCCACTTGGGCTGGACTTTGGTGCATTTCTTAAGACCTTTGTGATTACAGGAGTTGATTCAGCTTCAGCTGAACTCTGAGTTCAGCCTGAACTCAGGATGAGCAAGATCAGGCGTTTCAGGAAGGGAACATGCCCATCAGCCTGCTTTTAGGGAGTATTCTGAGATGCTGCTTCCTGTGTTTGAAGCACTCCCTCTTCTGAGACAAAATGTACTGAGGAACGAGCCCTTGAAACTCTGCGTAAAATAAACAAATAGTCTTCTGGAATCAAATTAGTTACCATTTTATTCCTCTTTTTTCCTCCCCCTTAATTGCTTGCTTCCATTTTCTCCTGATGGAACACTTAAAATGGAGCTGTTGGTTAGAAATTCAAAAAAACTGAAGTGAAAATTGTGTAACTCACACTGTGTTTAGTGCTCCACATTCTAACTGTGCCTTTTAATTTTGTAACAACCATTAGTGGAAGGGCTAAAAAATGGCAGAAACCTGGAAAAAAAAGTGTCAGAATAATTTCTTGCTCTTCTTCTTTTCCCCTACAAACGAAGTCAGTGAGATTACATCAGCTGGGAAAAAATAGAACCAAGAGGGAGAGATGTGGTGGAAATTCCTATAAAATCTATTCTGTGATTAGAGGTATCATAAAGTGTATGAAGAAACACAGGGGATTGCCTGGAGTTTTCTTTGAACTCTGAGGCATCAACGCATGGCAGTGCAGACAGCTGCACTCTTTGTGAAGTGGCAATCTTTTCTGATAGATTTATTACAGAAAAAGGAAAAAATATATATTATATGCACTTCTTCGAGTGAAAAAGAGACAGGCTGGGTAGTGTGTTTTGAACCAAGACACAAAACCAGTGTGTTCTCTAGATTAATGAGCTAATAAAAATCTATAATGCAGCAAATACCAAGAGAGAAACCAGCAAATTTTACATATTCTGTTAATGTCTAACATTGAGTGGGATTTTGTGTCTCAAAGATCTGTGCAGGACTGAAAAGAAATTGAGCATAGCACTTTTACTCTATTAAATTGCAAAATCCAATATTTCTGTGTCTAGGGCTGGTTGTGTTCTCCCATCCAAGGGAAACAGGAGAATGGGACAACTGGCAGAGTTCTTGGCAATATGAAGAAACAGCCCCTGAAATCATTCTGGTTTTGGACCTCACCCATGGCTTTGGTTCTGGGAGTTCCACACCTGGAATTAATGCACAAAGAGACCATTATTTGCTCTGTCTCAGAGGTGATCAAATGTATTGTTCACTGGAAATTGGAAAATCACCTGTTATCCTCGCCCTGAGAGCGAGATCCCCTGGCTCTGTTTCACCTCCTGAGTCCCTTCCAAAGGGCTCAGAGCTCTCCCACTCTCCCAAATTCCTGTGGCCCGGGAGCTCCAGCTGCTGCTGGGATCCCCAGGTGCCACCCAAGCGAAGATATCAGAGTCTGTCATTAATTACCTGTGCAGGTTTCAGGATTCCAGCCTGGGATTTGTCAGTGTCAGACTCTCAATGTAGAAAGAGAAGTTTGGCTGAGGAGATGCGCTGCTCTCCTAGAATAATTTTCTGCCTAAAATTCATTTTTTCCTTCAAAAAAGCCTATCAAAAAGGAACACTAAGGAGTTTTGACAAAGCAGATGACAGTCAGAGCTTTTCCAGGCAGTTCTGTGGCAGAAGATTCTTCCTTTTGCTGCAATTCCCCTTTGTGGAGCTTACATTTATTGGCTTAGTGGACTTGAGGAAGGGTTTTTTGGTTTGTTTTGATGTTTGTTTGATCTTTGCAAGTCCAGTTTCTGAGAGTGATCAACATTTCAGGCCGGCCCTTTCTGCACATTCTCCTGCAAAGACCCAGCTGTGTCCTTCCCAAAGAGTTGTCTGTTCAAACACAGAGTTCCAGAATTGTCCGTCTGTCCTGTCTGATGTCTTCCTCAGGCTGCTCCTCCTCCTCCTTTCTCATTTCCATGCTGCTGTCAAGCTGTTTTTAGGGATAACATCAGCGCAGCCCGGGCACATCCAGCGCCTGTGTCATGTAAATGCGGGAGAGTGGCTGCGGCTACAGAGCAGGTCCTGATTTAATGGAAAGCACCGAGATTGAGAGGGGTTTGCCCAGCCCGGTGTGCTGGGAATGCTAAGGAGCCATTCCCGTCATTCCCCTTCTCCCTCCTTTTCCAAGCCAGCCTGGATGCCGGGAACTGCGTGCTAAGGAAAACCTGACCTCAAGCTGGAATTAGTCTGGCAGCGATCAATGGCAGCTTGTCATTTTTATTAACTGAATTGGCTTTTCTCTTTATCCTTTTTATTTATTTATTTAATTTTCTTCTGTATCTGCATCTCTTTTGAGGCTGGAGCTCCTAAAATATCTAGAATGGAGGTAATTTGAAAAACTCCAGTTGTGCATTTGAAAGGAAGAACAAGTTTGTTCTTTCTAAGGGGAAGATACAGGTAATGTATATTTAAAAAACAAAAATATATGTCTAATGCGTAGTTTAAGATACAAGGTTGAAGAGGTGAAAATGTGAATTAATGCCATTTTAAAAACTACTAAACCCTCGAAAGCCCTGTTAAAGGGAGTTTGCTGGAGTCAAGGAATTTCTGCTCCAATCAGGTTTGGGATTAGAGCCAAGCTGAGCCCACAGGTGCCGGGGGGTCTCAGGAACAGACAAATGATCACTGCAAGAGCTCTCTGGGCTCCCAGAGCCAGGGCAGTGTTTGCCTCAGCGAGCTCCCAAACTTGGCTTTAACTCTTGTTCAAAAAGATCCAAAAGTGCCTTTGCCATTGGGCTCGTCAGTTCCACCAAACACTGTTATTTGTGGAGTTTGTTTGGTCATGGACACGAAAATACACGGAATAATCCCATTTTCTGGGAGTGCTCCCAGGATCTGAGTGGCCCATTCAGTGCAGGGGCTGTTGGTGTCACCCACGGGTGAGCAAAGTGGTTTGAATTATCTGATAACAAAAAAAAGAGTGGATTTTCCTTGATGTTTTATGAGACATTTGCATTTGTTTCTGAAGCAGTTTGGTTTTATAAGCAGTTTGTGGGATCACATCCCTGTCCATCATTATTTTTCCTAAATAAATCCAGAATCCCAGAACATTTTAGATTGGAAGGGACCTTAAAGCCCACCCAGTGCCACCCCTGCCATGGGCAGGGACACCTTCCACTGCCCCAGGGTGCTCCAAGCCCCATCCAACCTGGCCTTGGGCACTGCCAGGGATGGAACATCCCAACAAAAATTCCATCATAACTCTCGGAAAAGAAAATTTTCCAACTTGTTTCTAACTCAAAGCTGAGCATGCAATGCTGGAAAAAGTAGTCTCAGTAGTAAAATGTTTCATTCTATTAAAACTTTTTTTGGTACCTTATGATAGAGGAAATTAATGTTTTTGTTGAATTTATTGAGTTTTTAATCCAGCAGTGTTTCTTCAACATAAGTAAATACACTGAAGTATTTAAATGCTTTTGAATTCCAAGGGATTTGACACTCCCAAGTGTAATTCCAGCCTTTTAAAATTGATAAATATTTTATAAAAATACAGAATATATCACAGTTTAATTACTTAGGATGACTTATCCACTCTCTGAGAAGTTTTCTATAATTATTATTCACTTTTATCACAGAAAAACGTTGTTTTATCAAGAAAGATTATCTCTACCTCCAATATTAAGTTTTAAATAAATAAATTTATTTTATTTTATTTGCATCTTCTTGTTTTCCTCACCATCCTTCTCAGCCTCATCCTAATGCAAATCAAGGACCTAATTTGTATGCAATACTTTAATTTCAAGCCCAGTAAGATGACACTGTTAAATATTTGCACTGTGTATTTTTACCAGCAGATTCTTCATCAGCCACATTTTCCTGCAGCAGCGAATTTCAGCTAAACTCAATGGGCACAGATTTCTAACTGCCACAAAGAATTTCAGTTTTCTTCCTGAATGACCTGCTTAAAATAATTAGCTTTTTTCCTTATGCTGAGCTGACAGCTACCTGGGAAACAGCAGGTGCTCTCAATGTTAATAATGCTGTGCAGCCCAAGGCCTTTTTCCTTAAATTCTTAGCATAAAGAAGATTGCAGCAAAGTCATATTTGTTGAATAAATTGTGAAGGTGTTTCAGCTTAACAGAATCAGAGAGGAAATCAAAATACACAAAGCAAGGAACAGAGAATTAATATTGTATCTTCCCAGAGGCTTTGGCTCACCAAGGGCTGGGTTGCTGGTGCTGAGGTCTGTAAATGATTCCTGGTTCATGCTGGGTGTGAGTTAGTGATGACCCAGCAGAGGGACCTGCGGGGGAGGCTTGGCTGTGGGCAGGAATGTTCTCCATGGCCTGGGGATGGCTCAGCACAGTGGCTGGGTGGAGAATCCTCTAGGGATTTTTGAAGGAATTTTGAATGAGCTAGAGAAGGAACCTCTGAATTGGTTTTGATGATGCAGTTTACTTTTTTATCTTCTGCACAGGCAGGAAGGGTGAGTTGGGCTCACATCTTCACTGCATGGTCCAGAAGGTCACAAGACCCTTGGTTACAAGACTTTTTTAAGGAGTTATTGAGCAATAAAACACTGCCAACAAGGATATTTATGTTTTTGACCCAGTCCTTAGATATTTTGTCTTATGGCTCATGCTCAGTGTAAGCTTTCTTAGCCAATCACATTATGACACACAAACTTACAGTGAGGCATTCTAAACTCCTTGTTTACCTCTGTAACTACTTTTATTTTTCTATGTATTAAACTCTAAAACTCCAAACTCTCTTCCATTTAACGTGTCTCTGCTTTAAACTATAAATTCACATTCTCACTTCTAGCACCAAAGTTCGGAAGCCTTCTCCAAGGTCTCAGATCAGATCCTGGGTTTAATTCTAAGCTTTGGCTTACAGACCCAAAGTTCTGAGAATTCCCTGCGTTTCAGATTCCCACACGTGTGTTTGCCTGGGTCAGGACAGCCCTGCCCATGCTGCAGGTGACAACGTGGTGTGGCCAAACCAGCCCCTGGCAGAGGACAGGGCACCACAGGAGTGACTCTCCCAGGTTATCTGGGAAGATCCTGGACCAAGGCTCAGTTATCACCTTGTCTGGTTTTCCTGCTGGCCTCTCCTTGCTGCCCTGGACCCAAAGTGTCCCTCCCCCTGACACCTCCTGAGTGTTCCCTGAGCACTTGCAGCAAACCTCACACCAGGTGAGAGGAGAAATTGGGAAGAAATCCTTGACTGTAGGGGTGGTGAGGCCTGGCACAGATTGTCCAGAGAAGTCCTGGACTCTCCATTCCTTGTTCAACGCCAGGCTGGACACTGGGGCTTGGAGCACCCTGGGACAGTGGGAGGTGTCCCTGCCCTTGGTGGGGGTGGCACTGGATGGGCTCTAAGGTCCCTTCCAACCCAGACCATTCCAGGATTCTCTGATCAGAACTTTCTGCTGAGTAAATCCATACCAAGTCTTGGCAATGCAGTGCAATGTGAATCCACAGCATACACACATTTAGAAGACAATTTACCACTCAAAAATCAGTGCTGCATAAAACATTGTGTGAAAATGAGTTTTGAAAGCTGTTTGCTACTTTGAGCATGTCCCAAAGAAGGACTCAGTACCCTGACAGGCATTGCAGAGTTTTAGGGAGCTGTGAGGTATAACAGGGACAGGAAGATTCCATTCCAGAGGGAAGCACATGGAGCACACCTGAAGGCCTCAATTCTATCATTAAAAAGACTTTTTCTTTGTATTTTTGTAACAATTATCTAATGATTTCCAACCCATATGCTTGTACCAGATGTCTGAACCTTCACAGGCCAAATCATATTTATTCCTTCAGACAAACCACTTCATATTACTTAGTTATAATTCTCAGGATCATTATTATCATTCTCATCACTTCAAATCCAAACACAGCAAATATGATGAATAACACGCTTCAATTTTCCCCCCTTGATTAATGGGGCTGTGTGTGTGCACAAAAACACTTCAGTTTGGAAGATGTGACTTCCCTGGTGAAGCCACTGCTAGCCAGATCTTCCCTGGAGCACTTTCCTTGCACTGTGGAATGAATGGAATTCTGAAGCACGAGCACCCAAAATGAAACTTTCCTGTGCTACAGCTGCTAAAGGTATTAATTGCCATTCCTCTGCATTTCCTTGTGTCTTCCTGTCATTATTAAGAATTGTTACTCTTAAAATACTTTGTGAAATACCTGTAAAGCTCAGAACATTTATTTGCATCTTTGCACTTCAGCCCCTAGGAGCTCTTTCTGCCCCTTTAGCAATCCAAAATGCCCTGAACATGAACAATGAAACACTGGAGTTTTGCTGTATTCCAGAGCCAAAAAAGAGTTAATAGTGCACAACGTAGATAAGGTTGTCATTACCCTTTGACAGTAAATATTGCTTTGTGCCAGGTTAGCTGATCTGATAAGGAGCAGAACCTCCCAGCAGCAGGATGCTGATAATGATCCTGCCTTACCCAGCGCCTCTCATCTCAGCAGCTCTGAGCTCAAAGCTGCACACACACAATGTCATCCTTTCCTGAAATGCAGCACAGCCTGGAATGTGGCTGTCCATTAAAACAGGAGTGACCTGCTGGTACAGTGGATGCAGTGCAATCCTCCCCCCAGGGTCTGCAGGAGGAGAGGAGGCCACAGCTTTTAATGTTGTTTTTCAAAGCATTTTGACTGCTTTCCATCACCCCAGTCTGTTGGAATCTGTTTGGATCACAATAGCACGCACTTTGATCAGGGTAAAAATGGAAACACCACCATGATGGCTTGGTCCAATACAGATATAGAAAATATCAGTTTCTGAGCTGTAAATCCCATATTTACCTTTACATCAGCGTGTCCATTTCCAACTCTATGTTGTGCAAACCCTGTCAGTGCATCTGTACATAAACAGTGCTTTTCACTTCCATGGAATCACAGAACCCCAGTTAGAAGGGTTAGAAGGGACGTTAAATCCCATCCCATCCCTCCCCTGCCATGGCAGGGACACCTTCCACTATCCCAGGCTGCTCCAAGCTCCATCCAACCTGGCCTTGGGCACTGCCAGGGGCAGCCGCAGCTTCTCTGGGCACCCTGTGCCAGGGCCTTCCCTCCCTCACAGCCAGGAATTCCTTCCCAATATCCCATTTCACTGTCCCTTCCTTCAGCTTAAAGCCATTCCCCCTGTCCTGGCACTAAATGCCCTTAATTAAAAATCTCAGTTGTGTATTTGCCTTTTATCAGAAGTCATTGCAGCATTTGTCCATAGCAGTCCCAGACTAGCATGTCTTTTTTCAATTTCTAGGATTTCTAGGGAGGTTTTGTTTCAACTCCTGCTGATATCCTCCCCATTTATAAGCATTTATTGATTTTAGAGCCAAACCAACAAGTGAAAACACAGGAGTGGGAAACAGGAATTGCAAAGAGGCAAAATGGAAGATAATGGGGGCTGGAAATGAGGCTGGGTTTAACAAACCCTGCTTTAACAAGCCCTGCTTTACTAAACTCTGCTTTAACAAACCCTGCTTTAAAAAACTCTGCTCTAACAAATCGTGCTTTAACAAACCCTGCTTTAACAAGCCCTGCTTTACTAAACTCTGCTTTAACCAACCCTGCTTTAACAAACCCCGCTCAAACAAACCTTGCTTTAACAAACTCTGCTTTAACAAGCTTTGCTTTAACAAACTCTGCCCCTTTGCTAGTTAAAATTGGTTCTATCAAGACAACCCCTGGTAGATCACTAAAAATTTTAAAATAAAAAGAGACTATACCAGTGCATGATGCACTGTGATCTGAAGTGTCCCTCAAGAATATTTCCTAATTAAACTGCTTGATCAGTTTTATTACCTTAATCAGTGCAGCCAGCCTGCAGGAGGTACTGACACTTCTGTAGCAGGATCCTGCACTGCAAGATGGATTTGTTTTCAGAGCTGCCTCCCTCTCTCACCAGACTGACTTTTGGGCCAGGCTTACCTGTGTGTGAGGTTCACTAAAACGAGCTTAACTTCAGCCAGGCTTAGGGTACACATTGCAGAAAATTTAAAACCAAAAAATGCTCTTCTTGTGGTGTTTTCTGGTGCAAGGAATATTGACAGTCACTGGGACTGAAAACAAGACAGATCACAGTGCATCCCAACTGTACATACTATGGAATTCCTAATTCTTCAGGAAGAATCTCAGTTAGTGCCCCATTCCTAAGATTATTACAGGAGATTGAGGAAGACAGCATCTTGTTTTAAAATGCACAATTTCCAGTTCTTTGGAGGAATGTGAATTTATCTCAGAGCATAACTGATCATCTAGATATGCAAATCAAGATTATTTGCCAAAAAACCTTGACTACAGGAAGTGGTAAAATGCCCTTCAGACCGAAATAATAAGAAATAACCTTACCTTCAAACTCCTCTGTTCTTCTTGGATGTTTTTTGGAAACCTTGATTATTTTTTCCAAAGAATCACAATTCCTGTTTCAAGCTGTACTTGGCCAATATTTTAACATATCCACTACCTGGTGCTTTTTTTCTCTCTTCTGAGATATTTATGGGTTTTCTGTGCACCAAATCTCAATTATGCAAATTCTGTTATCATTTTGGGAATGCTTAGTCATGGAGCTTCATTACCAAGTATTTGGGGATGGTAACTGTGGAGTAGAGAAAGACAGTGGCTCCAGAAGAATTAGTGATGGTCTGATAGTCAAATATAAATTATTCTGGGATATTTTGAACTGTTACAACTTGATAATAATTATGTTTTCAGGCATGGATGCCTACTAGGGTTAACCATAGGTGCAATTTATATTTTTCTGCTCTTCCACCACTGTTAGTTAATTCATGATGAGGACAAACAGAGGGATCCAGGATGGCTTTAACACTGTGCTGTAAGGTTTCATTTTGGCCTTTTATGTGACAGCCCACCAGTCTGCAGGCAGAAAAAAATTGAAATATTGTGTATCATTTTCTCCTAGAAAGATGGGATGTAAATGAGATTTGAAAGAATAATTTGATGAGAATTTCAGCAATTCAAATCAAGTATGACATTGGAGGGTGAAAGGAAAGCAAAGAGCACTGGGTGAGTCCTGGCAGTGCACAGAACTGAACAGCTTTGGCTCACTTGGAATTCCTGCCTGGATGTCCTGACATGGATGCTGGAGAACTTTCAAACTCATAATGGGATATTTAAACCCTTTGATAAAATGGCAAAGGCTATGTGGAATTAACTCATTCCAAAAGCCAAAATTTCTCATCCACCAACAACCTTTTATTGTTAAAGTTGATCATAAAAGAAAATGGAAATATAAAAAATATTTTAAGAAGAAACTCTGCTGGTTTGATACCAGAGGAGACCTTCTTAATGAAGAAACTACAGATCTACCTTCAGATAAATAAAATGTGGTGGGGGGACACACAAAGAGACATGCACAGTAAATGTGGAATAGAAAACTCCTTTCCACGTGCTGATATTGGTGGCTCCTGGAATGACTCACAGATTGAATTAAAACTCTTTCATTGCAGCATCATTTGAGCAGTTTGGTTTCTAGTTAAAGTATTGCCTCATTGCTGATATGCAAATAACGATTTCTGCTGCTGCCACAAAAGGCGTTGTTAATTGGCCTGAGAATTTTCAGATAAACAAGAAATAGTTAATATTTAATAGTTAATATCCCAGTGGGTATTTCTGTCAGCAGGTGATGGCCCCCTTAGCACATTTCCCAATATTTTTAAGTTCACTTATGATAGACTTGAGAAGGATTTTCCTCCATTTTTCCAAGAGATTTTTTTTTAAACTTATCCTTTCAGTTTATTTTTCTACCCTATGTGGGAATTTCCTGGCTATTATTCTAATTTATCTTTTTTGTTACTCAGATAATTATTTGTTACATCTTTTTGATGGATTATTCACTAGCTCTCTTTGTTCTCCAGGATTTATTTCTGCAAGAACAGCATTGCTGAGCTGCTGTCCTAAGTGGATCCATTTTTTTTCATGTGACATTCAAGTAGTGAATATTCCAAACTCTGTTGGTTCTGAACTTCTCTTACATTACTCTACCTGTTCCCTCCAACCACATGATACAAATGAAAATTTCAAGGGTTTTTTCTTTGCTTTGAGCATCTTTTTCCTCTGTAAACTACAAAGTTGGGGTTTATTTTATAACCAAGGGAATTTCTCAGTGTGGCTTGGCAATGAACAATTGAAATCTCTTGACAATGGGCAATTAAAGTCTCTCTCAGTGTTCTGTGATTGAGGGCATTTTCATGATGAGCTCATTGCTGGTGCTGAGTGATCAGGAACAGATGCCTGCAGAGGACTCTCCTGGATTTAGGAATGTGCCCACTGCAGCACGTTCCTGTGTAGTGAAAGATCATGGAATCCCAAAATGATTTGGGTGGGAAGGGACCCTAAATCCCATCCAGTGCCACTCCTGCCATGGCAGGGACACCCTCCCCTGTCCCAGGCTGCCCCAAGCCCTGTCCAGCCTGGCCTTGGACACTTCCAGGGATGGTTCACCCACAGCTTCTCTGGGCAAACCGTGCATCCCTCTCCCCTGGGCAGGATTCCATTTTTGGATACCACTGCTGAACCTCCCTCACATCTGCCAGGGAAGCAGCATTTCATAGTCTGAAAGAGAACTGAGGAGCCTCCAGGATATTCCCAGGAGATTTTGGTGAAGGATCAGTGAAACAGCAACATTTGCCTTCTTCCAGCTGCCCCTTAAAGATCCCAGCAGCTGTGCTTGGCTTCTCGAGGCCAGTGATTTTCACCTCCCTTGGGATTTTGGATGCACTTCACTTCCAAATCACTGCAGTCCTCTCCAAGATACTCAAAGCTAGAAATTTTTGATGATAAATGAACAAATTCCTTCAAAGTCCTTCACAATCCTTCTAATGCTTATTGTCCATTGAAAAAGGAAAGAAAAATGCTGCTGGAGAGAAATGCGAATAAAGAGAAGAGAGGCAAAAAGGGAATGGGGGAAGCTGGTGGAGAGAGAGAGAAGTAAAACATGCTTTAATTCAGGTGATCATTGGCGTGTCTGAGCTGTCAGGCTGACACCCCTGTCTGCCTGCACTCAGAGTTTTCCATGTAAAAGAAGCAGATGTGCCAAATTAATCTTTTCTCCAGCTGTAGCAGTTTCAGCACACTTCTAAAAACCACAATTTCTGCCTTAAGAACTCCTGAAATCCCTACAGTTTTTCTAGGCTTTGTTTGGTGCTTAGAATGAAAAGGATGGACATATTTGTAGGGAATAAGGCTGAATGTATTTTGTAAAATTACTGGCTGCTACATTTTTATTTCAAACATGCCACCTACGTTCGAACTAAAAATGCTCCACAGTCTTTTTATAATTCATCTTTGCTGAAAACAGTTGGTGGAGAATTTGAGTAGGAAAACCCAAACATTGCACTGGCCTTGAATCCTCCTGAGCACTTCTTTGCAGAGGGTCAGCAAGGATATGCTTTGGGAGCTGTTTGAGTGTTGGTTAATCAGAAATCATTTCATTTTGATTCATCACTAGAGCCCTTCACAAATACAACCCCATAATTTTTTTCCTCTCTCCGAATCCTTTAAGAGTAACTCCTGAAACTTCCCTTTCCAGCTCCTGCCCTCAGTGCAATGGCATCAGGGAAGAGAAAGTCATGTTTACTACAAAAAGCTAAATTGCAAAAGTAGCAATTGAAATTGGTAATGCAAAGCAGCACTTAGAAGATGTCTACAAAATCACTCTGGGTGGGCAGGATGAATGTGGATTATTGCTCAGCAATATTTGATACTACAGTGGTTTATTCAGTAAAATGCTTAATTTAATATCAAGAGTGTCACTGATTTCAGCAGCAGAGCCACAACCTCCATTTCTGCCAGCGTGGCAGGACAGCAGTTCTGAAAGAATGGCCCTAAAAGGATAAGCTCTGCCTTGTTTAGCTTTGAAAGCTTTGTAGGTACTAAAACAATTTTTCAAAAGGAAAAATCTCAATTTACTCTTTGCTTTCCTTTTTTTCCTCCATTGCAAACAGAAACACAGGAGATTGAACCCATCAGAATGAGACCCAAGGAGATTTCTAGGCAGGAACATTTCTTTGCCCAAGCACAGGGAGCATTTGGAAGCATTCCTTGAGGAGGGGCCCAGGAAACAAGGAGCTGCCTTCCCATGGGAAATCCACATTTTACAAACTGCTAACAGGGTTACACACAGAGTTCTCAGTGTTATGGCACATGGGCTGATGTCAATCCTGCAAAAGGAAGGAAAAATTCAGAAATTGGAAAGAATGGGGCAAGAAAGTCTGGGAAGAAACCATGAAAGCATTTTATTGCTGAGCAGGATCCAGTGTCTTTGCAGTTTCCTGACATACAGCACCTCACTTAATGTGGTCTGAGAATGTCATCCACAGGAGCCAATTTATCCCGAATTTTCCTTCATAAGGTGAAGCACTGTGAAGTAATGGAGAGCTGGAGGATGTTGAGCTCTTCTGAATTTGCATTGCCACTCTGCCCTCCCTGGGATGGTCAGGACTGGGAGAAACTTGGGGATTTTGCATAATTTTAACACATGGTAAAGGTTACAAGGCACAGCAAGGCGTGACACATTGTCTGACTGCTGATATTAAGCTGCAAGACAATAAAGAAAATTTCTTTATATAATGACCTGAAAGATTAGTTACGCTTGATAAATGTGACTTGGGAGACTTTCATTGAGCTCAGACTTTTCTCTGGGAGCAGAATTACATTTCTTAAAAATGTCTGAATGTATCTGCTTTATAGATAGGGAAATTGCAGAATACAGCCCTAAATAACCTGATAATAAATATAGACCATTAAATTGCTAAATGTTGCTGAAATCTTTTATGGAGATAGTGCTAATCCAGTCGGTTCTTGGAAGATATATAGACCAGTTTCTAATTGGTCCTCAAAGTGGAGTTAGTGAAAATGAGGTAATAGTGATAGGGATGCTGAAATACCTCAGCCAAAAGAATTTCCGCAGAGAATTAGAGCTAGACTTGATTTAGGAAGGTCTTTGTACAACATTTAGCTGTGGGCCAGCTGGCAATGACCCCAACCACAGCTGCAGTTACTGGGAGGACACAAACTGGAGCCATGGGCTCAGCAAAGTGTTTTGTGGTCCCTCCAGGCTGCCAGTGGTGCACAAACTGAATTAAAAGTGGTAACAGTTAAAGCCTTGAGGGCATTGGCTCTTGGTAATCCTGCCACTCTTTTGAGCTCTGTTTGATACCTTAACCTCTGGGGCAGGCAGGAATGAGCCTTTTGGGAATGCTGGTGGAAGTGGAGCAGGTCTGTGTTTGCTCCTGGGGCTGCAGCTCTGACCATCACCAGCTCTGCTGCTCTCCTCGTGGAACACAGCAGGAAAACTTCCGAGCTTTAGGCACTTGGACATCATCTCCCATGGTTGTTCTGGGAAATATCAACTGTGAAATACCCAGGAGGAAGCCAGAGCTATAATCTCTTTGGGACTTTTCACATTTCAGAGATGAGGGTGGTTCCCATGCATGAAACCATCCCAAGGTCTGTCTGAATTGGTGGAAGCATTGAGAAGACATTTGGTGACTCTGCTGGGGACAGGCTGGGCACAGGAACACTTCCAGAGGGACGTTGGAGCCCTTCTCAGCTGTATTCAAACCTCCTACAAAGGGAATGGCCCAGGCTGCCTGGACAGCTTATTCCAGCACTTAACTGTGCTGAATATTGGGAACTTGTTCCTTGAAATCTGACCTTTAGCACTTACACTGCAAAGCTGTCAACTCTGAGGTAAACTCTGCTGACCCTTTAAAAGCAAACAGTTTACAGCACTCAAGAGTTGTTCACAAAATTCATTACTAAGGAGCATTAAAGCCCAAAACTTGTGAGAGAAATCGGGGAGGAATTGCAGCCAATTCTGATTCAGTGACTTCCTAGAGACCACTGGAAATGTGGTGCCAGTGGAACACAGGAATCCAAAGGGGGGCCACAACAGCAAATTGTTTGTTTCAGCTGTACAAGTGGTGAGAGCAGAAGGAAAACGGTGAAACCTTTACTTCAGAACAGCTTGGAAATCGAACCCTAATTCTGCATTTGTGGCTCAGATCTCTCCCAAACCTATTTGTCCTCACAAAGAGCTGAAAAGATGCCATAAAACCCTACATTTTTCTAAATAAGGGGTGACCCCAGTCATCTACTCCAGTTTCAAATGGCATCTGGTGGAATTGTGCTCCTGCACTGTGGGGTTCCCAGGTCAGGAGGGGGGAGCAGGGCAGCACCGCCCGGCTCAGCACCCACAGCGCTGCTCCTGCAGCGGATCACAACGTCCAGCTGCGCTTCCAGCACCTTCTGACATCTCCTGAGCACTTCTTCCTGCACGGAGAGGAGCCTCCCTGGCTGCGACCCTGCTCCAGCACAGGTGGTGATCTAACGGGAAGCAAGGGAAGAGGGAGAGGGGTTTGCCGGAGCCCGGCGTGATGTGAATGCTAACAAGTCCTCTCACGTCATCAGCTTCCCTGCTCTCCACTCCCTCCCTCCCTGCCTTTCTCTTTCATGAGCCAGCCTGAAATCAGGGAATTACATGCTAAGGAAAACCCTTCAGCTAAACATATAATTATTCTGCACAGGATCAGTGCAGCACAGTTAATCAGTTTACCAACTGAATTAATTTTTAGTTTTTTATGTCTACATCTCCTGTTGAGGGTGCAGAAATTCTAGATTTAAAGGGGGAAAATGGCTCGCAGTTGTGAAATGAATATCTACAGCAGACCATTTATTAGGAGAGAAACCTCCACTGCAGGCTGTTTTGGCAGACAAACCTGTCAGTCCCCAGGACTTTGAATCACAGGCTCTGTGTGGAGTTATTACAGGTACTTAAGGAATAGCTGGTTTCCCATTTTAATTCTCAGCTGTTCGATAACACTGCATTCTCTGAAATTCACAGCTGTATTTCATTGCATTGTATTTCATTTCGTTTCCTTGGACTGCTTTGAAAAGTGAGTATTTATTTGGACAGAGGTGTCACTTCCCTGTAAATGAGTTCACATTTTAAATGACCTACTTGTAAACTGCTCCCCTTAGGAAGTACAACATCTCCAATGCTCTTGGTTGTAAAGTACAGAGAATTCCTTTCAGATTTTCCTCCAGTGGAAACACAAACTCTCACCCTTTTGTTAATTCAGTAAGACATCCTAGCTCCCCTCTGCACCCCAAACCCCCAGATTCTGTATAGGGCTCCCCTGCTCAGTGCATGTTAAAATAGATGGGTTTGGGTTTGGGATAACCTGCAAAGTGTCCCCGAGTTTCACAGGGAGCTCGTGTGCCAAAAGAGCAGCAAAAATCTCCAGGCAAAGCATTCCAGATGCACATCTTGGAATTTACTTTTTACTTTACATTTTGCCATTTACTCCCATGAATATGTTAAACCTAATCCAGGGGAAAGTGAGCAGTTAGAAACCACTCTGACCCCAAAGGCACTGGGGAGCTTTATGGGTAATGTTTGTTTTCCAGTGGGGCCACCATGGAATCTGACCAAAGAAAGATTTTCCTAAAGTACCTTTTGGGTCCATAGAACACATCCCCAGGAAAACAGGTGAGTTATGTAAGAAAGGGCTGTAACCAGGGGAAACACCTGAAGACCATTTGGAGATGTTTAAAATGTTAGAAAATTTGGGGAGAAAAAAAGAATACTGACTAAAAACTGCTGCTAAAAATACCTTCCCAATTAATGTTATCAGCTCCTCTGAAACCTCCCCTTCTAACCACAGTGCTGGATCTGCTAAACTTTCCAAAATATTTTTGTACAGAGACAGTTTCTTTAACACAAAAGTATCCAGAGTTTTAACTTCTAGGACCTCTGAGAGCCTCAGGAATCAATTTCTGCAGACTTGCATGGCCTTTTCAGGTTGTCCACACCATCAGATGCGGTTCCCTAATTGAATTCCAGTTGAGTGCATTCCCCAGAAAGGAACCGTGGATAAATACAAGATGCCAACTTGTCATTACAATGTTCCTTAAAGCCTACCAATTTGTACTTTTTTGGCAAGTAACATTTCCTAAAGGAAAAGAGCAGAAGGGTGTCTCCTCTTGGGGGGGGCTCAGGCTGAAGCTGCTGCTCTCATCGGATGCTGTAACCAGGACACTCCTGAGGACCTGGGTCTCAAACCATTAACATCATTTTTGTGGCTTCCTTCCATCTTCTCTACAGTTTGATGCTTCTGGTACTCACTGCTAGTTAGTTTCAAAACATGGGCTTTGCTAACAGATTTTAGGAATAAGTTCTAATGGCTTCAAGGGATATGATAAATGCAAGTATTAAAAGCGTGTTAGTATCATTTCCCTGTGAAATATGTTATCATTTACAATCTCCACAAATAAAACTAATTGTCTACATATTTTTCAGCCCCCCAAAGGTATATTACAGAGGCAATATTTGTTCCATTTTTTTTTATTAACATGTTGCTATCTACAGTCAAGATAATACTCATTCCTAAAGCGGTAATATTTTGAAAACGTCTTTAATTTACCTTTTAATGCTGTGAAAGAAGTGACCCTTCAGAACAGAAGAACTACATAAAAGCTACCTTATCCCTGAAAATCACTGCCTGTGCAGACCTTCAACCTCCCTGGCACACAGATTCAGCAGAGTGACTGGAGCCAGCAGAGCTGAGCTACACAACACATGGGAATTGCAGGCAAACAGTGGCCACGGTTGGGCAATTTTTGCAAAGTAAGGTAGTTACAAGTAGTTTTAAACTGACTCTCGGTTCTTTGTGTGGGTCAGGTCTTTTCTCTGGCTGCAACTGAGCAATGCATCTGCAAAGGGATAAAAAGGAGGCTTGTAATATTAACATGGGGGAAATGGACAAATGTGCAACTTTGCTGCTTGTGGATGTGCAGCTCATCTTACCAAGGAAAATAGCAACGTTGTGAATACTTCAGTGTTCATTGCATTATCTTTATTTATGCTTGAACACAGAGGCACAGCACTGACAATGCTGCCTACTCCAGATTTCCCTGTGGATGGTGCACTGTGCAGGCTGGTATGGAAATCCAACTGTCAGGAACTCCAGGCATTTAAAAACCTGCTGCTTCTATGACCTTCCTCCACTGCACATCATGGATTACTGCTCCCCAGTATATAACTAGCTTGCATCAGGAAGGATAAAAAAGTAGCAGGAAGTCATTTTAAATTGAGCAACAAGTATTCTACACATTTTGACATTTAATTTACATTATAATTCAAGTAAGGAGTTAAAATAGCAGAGTGATCTGTCCACTTTTTAACTCTTTTATGTACTGGGAATGAAGGTGTGGATCAAAAAACTCCTCTGCAGATACATTAGGATTTGGTATCACCTAATGGCATTGGAGCCTGGGAATCAATCCTGTATCTAAAGGTTTAGGATCCATCCCAATGACCTGCTTAAGCCCTCCCAATTACCCCGAGTTCCCAAACACCTGAGAAACAAAGTACATACGTTCCCCTAGACCCTGCTTCACAAGATACTGTGCTTGTAAAAGAATAATTAGCTGATAATGGCAACGTGAGCACCCAAACAGCCCAATTTCAGCCAAGTGTGGAGATGTAGCTCAGCAAAATGAGATCAGACCCTTTCCCCCTATTAATGAGAATACTCTGAAAGCTTTAAGGATATTCGAGTGGGCATCCAATTCAACCCTCCCATAAGTTCAGTCATCACATTTCAGGAATCATTTCCACCAGTAACCTACACCCCAAATTTGCACCTCTTCTCCTTATATAACAGAGATCCCCCGTGGCAGGCATTATTTGTCTCAAAGACCGACAGCTCATCAGAAGCGCTGTACAACAACACTAATGCATCCCACAGTGGGAATACATCCTCCCCCCACTCCGGAGAAATTTAAACCACTTATCATCAGAACAATCCCTCGCCCTCCCATCCACCCCGGTCTGTTTGCAGCACAGCCGAGCATTGTCAGGCAAAACATGTCACAGCTGACGGCTGTGTTGTGAAACTGCGAATGTGCAGGGAAATCATCATTCCTGTCAAGTTATCCCGGCGAGTTTCCCCGCGGAGCCGCGCTCAGCCCTGCGCCTTCCCGCGGACGCGGAGCCTCGGACACGCGGCTGGGCAGCCTGGACAGGGCAGGACACGTCCCTGAAGGAGCCTGGACAGGGCAGGACACGTCCCTGAAGGAGCAGGATGCCTCAGTCCAGCCCCCGGCTCCTGGTGCTCCTTGTGCTACCCAAAACTACAGACGAGCGCTGCACAGCCACTGCATCAGATCACCTGATATGAGCAAACCAGAGCTAATCAGGGCAAATTTAAAGCAGCCAAACATCCCGGCGTTACCCTGTGCGAGGCATAATGGAGCCGTGAGACACAAACACTTTGTGTCTGCATTGTCCAAGAAATGCAGTTGATCCCTGCTCCGTGCTCGGCAGCAATTCCCACGGCACAGCGCAGCTCCAGCAGCCTCTCCTCAGCCCTGTCTCTAACAACTACCGGGCAAAGCAGCACAGGGATGATCAGAACTGAATAAACTCTTCCCAAAACAAAGAATGCGAGAGCACGGATGCAAATCGCCAGGATCCCAAGTACAGACAATACACGGCAATAAACCATCCTACCTTTCATCCAATCCACTACTTGCTTGGGCGTCCACTTGCTAATAGGTTCCATAACGAGAGCCATCATCGGATCACTTTATCATTCACACCAAAATCAGGGGAAAAAAAGAGAGAAAAATTGTATCAGAGCATGGCTGGGCTACGAGAGCTGTCGGATTTTCCAGCGCAGTTCAAAGAGAAGATGATGCTTTGTCCCTCCAGGTTGCTCCTGCACTGATTCAGTAATGTATAAAATTACACTGCTTGATCAGCTCTGGCACCTCCCCCACTGCACACAGCCTGCAACACCCGGAGCACCGAGCCAGGAAATGGTGCAGTACAGACTTACTTACCAAAGCTCTGCCCGCCGAGCCACCGGCACGGAGAAAACATGGCATTACCCACGGAGCGATCCACGCCGGAGCCGCTCCGCTCGCCCGGAGCCGCTTTATTCCAGCGGGATCTTCATCAGGGAAAATGTCACTACTGTAACTTGATAGCAGATTGTCTTGGCTTCATTGTGAATATGCTGACTGTCACTCGGCTTAAAGTGAAGATAGAAACGTCAGGATATCGCCTGGCATCTGGCAAAATGCTGAGCATCTCCATCTTTACAATGCAAAATGTTGCTGGAGTCTTGTACTGTGTAATCATGTAATTCAGAATGTCAAACACAGTATGAAAAGTCTTACCCAAGGAAAAAAAAAAACTACTGGGAGAAAACTCTTTTATATTTTTCTGGCCACATTCAGAGCCAGGATATTTCCTCCTATGAGCTGCTCATTTTGTAGAGAAAGAATGACAGCATCGAGGAGGCAATTTGTACAACTACAGCACTTTAGGATAGACAAGTGCAGCAAGTATTTTGACTCTCAGTACTGGGATCATTAGTCAATGTCTCCCTTTTGTTATGAAGGAAAAAAAAATGTTTTAAGTATTCCTAATCCCGAAGTTTACTACCCTTCTGACAGATGAAGGTGAAACATTTCAATGAGACGTGCCAAACAGCACTTTTTGGACCCATTTGTGACTCTGCACCTCATGCAGCACAAATTCTGCATCCTGTGCCTGAGAAGGTGCTGCTGGCTCCAACCTTTTGCCTGAGATCTGCAGCCCCACTATTTTATGTTAAGGGGAGAAACTCAGAGACCAGAAAAAAAGGCAGAACAGAACAGTCCCACCTTTCTCATCAGGGATCTTTCCTCCGTGCCCTTTTCTCCTGCACTGCTCCAAGTTTCCCCAGCACATCAGGGGAAGAGGACAGTGATATTCTGCTCCCCTGGGGCTGGGCTGAACTCCCCAGGCTGAGATCTGTCCTGTCTCTCTCATATGGGGGACATGAAATACCAATGGAATCTTCATCACAGAACCCCAGGGTGGTTTGGGGTGGGAGGGACCTTACAACCCATCCCATTTCACCCCTGCCATGGCAGGGACACCTTCCCATTGCTCCAAGCCCTGTCCAACCTGGCCTTGGGCACTTCCAGGAAACCAGGAGCAGCCACAGCTTCTCTGGGCACCCTGTGCCAGGGACTCCCCACAGTCACAGGGAACAATGCCTTCCTAAAATCCAATCTTAACTCCCTGGCAGTTTATTCTCTACCCTTTCAGGGCTCTTTTTTAATAGTTAAGGATGCAGACAGGCATCTTTCCCCCACTAAAGCATCTCCAAAGAGATGTGCCATTCTCAGCTCAGTGATGCACTCTATGCTTTTTTATTTTTCTTTAGCTTTGGGAAATAGTGTGATTAGTATTCCATGATGTATTCGGAGTGCTCAGAGCACACATCTTCTTTACAAAAGGATTCACATCAATTCTCCTTCAAGAAGGCTGAACAGCATGTCAGCTTCCTCTCTGAGTTTTGGGAGACCACTTTCAGTAGCTTTAGTTCTGTCGAAATAGCTGTTTACAATGGACATAATAATGACAACGCTCTCAAAGGCACAATACTTCTCTTTTTAGGCAACAGTGGGCTAGAATTGAGAATAAATATTTCTATTAGCTATTGGAAACTGTACAAGTTGTTTGGGAACTATTCTTTCTTCAAATTCTTAATTTTTAAAGTTCAATACCAGCATGGAAGAATTTGAGATAAGCCATGTTGCGTTTGAACTTGGTATTTTGACACATTTGCACAAAAAAAAAAATCTTCATTCATGATTGTTTGGACTACTTCCCTAATTCCTGTCACTCGACAGACATTCTGTCAATGCCCCTTTGTCTCACATTTCCTATCCAGGCTTGACTGGGCACTTTTTTTTTAATATATTTGGACATCTTTTTGAAAGAGGATGAAGCCTGAATTCAAAGCTCATCAATGTCAATGGGCATAATTCCACTCATTTAATTTGTCCTTGGATGACAAAAGAGCCCTCCAACTATTATTTTGGAATCAGGACTTCCATTTTCACAATGGGAACCTTTGAAATCTTTCATGTCCTGTTACTGAGGCTCCTCCCCTCAAAGATGGTTTGCATTTTCCTTTATTCCCAGTGTTATTCATGGTGCTGGCTCAGGCAGGAACTATAATTTGGCTGGAAGACCCTGGCTGTCAGATAAACTCCTGTGGTTTTCCTTATCATTACCAGTCACAGGTTGCCTGTATTCTGGGATTTTACAACCTTCGGGACAGCCATCTACTTTTTTGTTCTGCTTCTTGGAATAAAATATTCAAAGCTGTTTAAAAAGCTCCATTTCTCTCCTTCCTGATGATTTATTCAGGTGAATTCTCCATTGCAAAGATCAGTGCACATGGCCCTGGTTTGTCAGGAATCATTCCAACCCCAGGGAAATGTTCCTTCAACCATTCCCATGGGGATATTCAGTGTGGCAGCCTGATGGTTCTACCTGGGGATTTCCTCTGCTTCTTCTTTTGTTGTTTCCAGAAAGATTCACTCCTCACACCCACGGGAATGTCACAGGAACACGGCAAGGTCAGAAAAGGAGCCTGTGGCAGGCCATGGGACTCAGTGATGGATCCAGCTGAGCACCAGAAAGGCCAAAAGGAGTCCAGACTATTTCTGGAACCACGGTTCAAGTCAGTTCAGAGCACTTTTTGACACAGGTTGTCCACTCTGCCATTGAGGTAAGGACTGTGGAATGAGCAATCATGGAATGCAGCCCCTGCACTGAGCTGTCATCCTCACCCTGACAGACTTTAAACCTCCCCCATTCCTATCAGCCATGGGTCACTGCAGGGGGACCAAGTGTGTGAAGTCACTAAACAAGGGGAATTTTTTTTAAAATAGGCAGAACTCTGTAACCCCTAAAGCTGTGCCATGTGTTTTTCTGCCCGTTTATTGCACGGCTTCTGCCTAGATCTACCCCCCACCCCACCTAGCACTGCTTCCTAATGCCAACATAAAAGCAACAATGCATTCCCATGACTGTGTTTTTCTTCCAGGCTGAATGTAGCAAATCAAGAGAAAAAAGATCAAGGAACATCTTTCTCACTATTATTCTATCTAGGTCATGTAAATGAGAAATACTTTCTGACTGAAGTCTGCATAAGCATCGGAGCAAAGGGAGGCATTTGAAAGGGAGAAAGGAAGCAGAGCTTTCACTACAGCGTTGTTGTCAAAGGCCTATATAAAATAATCTGGTAATTCCAGCCCATAATCATCGCTGCTGCCTTTGACAGCAAAGGCCTAAGGCTGAACAGACTGGTGGAAAGGTTTGGAGTCCCTCCTCCTTGCCAGCAATAATGCTGAGAGTGCTGTAGCTTTTGAGCACTGCCTGGTATCTCTGGGATTGCTAATTAAACCATCAGTCTCTGTATTTTCATGGTCACTGTGGGAGGCAGTTAAATGTTCTTGTGTATTTCGTGGCCAGTGATAACTTTCCAATTAAGGATTATGTTCAAATCTGGTACCATAGTCACTCTAACACTTAGAACAATCATGTATTTCTTGCAGTTTTCATTTGGTAACAATTATTCTCATCTTCTTTGATGAAGAAATAACTAGCATGTGGTGAAATAAGTCCTTTAGGAGAGGTTTAGTTTAATATAAAGTTTTGACATGGCGTTTGATGTCCATTATGGAAAACCAAGAACATGCAGTTCCACATTAAATAAGTCATGAATGCCTTGGAAAAGTGGTATGTAATGTTATAACTTAGGGCATCTATAATTTATATTATTAATGGAAATGTAAGCAAAATCTCCAAGGAAATGACTGTTGAACTCTTGGTTATCACTAAAGCTTTTTATCATGTAACATTCATATCTTATACAGCTGGTTTTTGTGGAAAAGAACATATTCTTAAAAACCAGAATGGAGCTAAACTGTTTGTTTGGTCAGTTCTGTTCTAGGCCAGGTTCTGCCTGATGTTGCCCCCAACCCTTGAGACACTTGTTGAGAGATGTAAGGAAAGTGCCTCTGGTGGAGCTGCATGAGAGCAATGAATGTGCTGGGAGGAACAAAACCCAGCTTAGGTTTGGGATAGGGATTAACAGATTCTCCTATTTAGGGATAAACCTTGGCCTTACCTAACCCTGGCTTTACAAACTGGGGGGCTGGGCTCTGTTCTCACAGGAGAGCTGGGGGAGGCTCCTGTGCTTTGAGGTTTCCTTAAGGAAAGGGTTTGGATCATTCCCAGCTCCCAGGGAGGGTCACTGGTTAGGTCCTACATGATCCAGCAGTCTTTATTCCAGATCACAGGATATTCTGAGCTGGAAGGGACAAGGACCAAGTCCAACTCTTGAGTGAATGGCCCATCCAGGGGATGAATCCACACCCGAGGTGCTCTCAGCACCACTCTCCAACAAACGGAGCCAATCTCTGGGTGGGCGTTGCATTGTTGTGCCCAGAGAAGCTGTGGCTGCCCCTGGATCCCTGGCAGTGCCCAAGGCCAGGCTGGACAGGGCTTGGAGCACCCTGGGACAGTGGGAGGTGTCCCTGCCATGGCAGGGGTGGCCCTGGACGGGCTTTAAGCTCCCTTTGGACCCAACCCGTGCCACGACCCCGAGATTCTCCACCACCCCTGGCTGGTGCCGAGGTTCTTTCTCCCAGTGGAGCCCCCAGCCTTTGTCCTGTGTGGAATTCTGCTGGCTGTGTCCCCGCGGAGCCCGGGCTGGGCAGGATGGTGTTCCACATTCTGGAGTGCCATCTGCTGGCTCCGCACCCGCCGGCAGCTCCGGCACCGCTGCAGCATCCCTCTTAATGAACCCCAATTCATTAATTAATTAATTGCATTTCATTTTCACTGCTGGCGTTTACTGTTGTATCAACTTAAAGTAGCTTTTCCACAGGAACTCACTATAGACTTCGCTTTTCCATTACAGGTATTAATATCCCAGTTTTTACATGGAGCCTCATTAGAAATTTATATTTTTTTTCACGCTCCATTAGATGATAAAATTGTTTTATTAATGCGTTTTATTCATAATTCATGATATTTTACATTAATTGTGTATTAAAACACCTTTAACAATGGTTTGGAAATCAGGGCTGACATTACAAAAATGCAAGAAATACTTGGTTTCTCAGGAATGTAGAGAAATTATTTCATTATCACTTGCTAAAAAATATGTCTTGACATGGCTGAGATGGTTTTGTGCACTGCTTTTTTCTCGGTGTATTTCAGTGCTCACAAAAGCTCCTCCTCTGACCTCTCTTGGGACTGAAATCCTCTGTATAGCCACAGAACATGTACATCATGGACAGAGGCACTGCAAACTTCCTCCTGTCTTGCATCACTTTCATCATAACGTCACCTTTTTTTTCAGGAGCTGCCCTTTAGCTGTTGTTACACTTCCTTGACATCAAGAGTAGCTTTTCTATAAAACAGGTTCTCTAGACTACACATGTCTTGGGAAAATGATCACTTTTTGCAGCTCTATCCAGAGTTTTAAATGCAACTTGAGTGTATTAATGTCAAAGATATAATGTAGAAAAATTAACTGGAAAAATATAATTCTTCTCCAAGAGAAATCTACGGGTTTCAGAGACGACACTATGAAGTTACAACTGGGGTAATTTTTTCTCATAGAAGATGAACTTTGTGTTCTTTGACTCAGACTGCAAATGAGCAGTGAGCACTGAAATATTTTCACCTTAAGGGAAACAGGTTCCTCTGTTTTCAGCCTCTTTGTTGATATCACCAACATGTTTAGAGTCTCCCAAAGAGCCCCAAATAAGAGGGAATGTTCCCATCTGGGAATCCCCATGATAATCTGCAAAGCAGAGATACAAGTGATGCCTTGAGAAGGCTGACCTAGAACAGAGGTTAGATGGAGTTAAAGAATAAAGCAGGGATTTATTAAAAGGATTTCCTCCATGGATCCACCTTGGGCAGCACCAGAGCCCAGCCAGGGCTGCACCCAAATGAACCAAAATGGGCACAAAATGCACGGCCGGGCACGGGCTCTGGCACTGTGATCAGTTCTGCTCCATTTGCAGATTGGAGTTAATTGTTAATTCCAGCTTTAGCTCATGCACTCCCATCCTGCTTGTTTTTCTCTCTTCAGCCCACGGTGTTTGTGCTCCTGGGCTGAGATTTGGATCATTTGTCCTTGGTCCCCAGCTGGAGAAGGAATTGTTTTGTCTCCCTGCTCTGTGAGGAGAGCTCACCAACACCGAATGTGAAGCTCAGAACTGCACACTAAAGCAGCACAGAATCTGAAAAATATAAAAGCTCAAACCTGAGGCATCACAAGAAGAAAGTCCCTTGAAGCAGTGCCAGTGGAAGAGGCTTCCACCTTGCCAAGGAAATTTCCGTGTGGGGACTCATGCCACCACCATGAGTCACAGCTTCCCTCCCAAACGAACTTCACAAGGACACAGATATTTGGGTAAGTCTGAACTTCGAGCTGCTGGGAAACACAGAGCACAGGGGCCTCATCTGCCTCACTGATCTCTTCAGTTTGCCATCACCAGTTTGGCAAGCAGGAGAAAACTTCAGACAGATCCTTTGTTATCATTTTCCTACAGAGAATTCCTCCAGGAACAGCTATAAAGTTCTGCTCAGTTCAGAACTGACTACAGAGTGTAACTAAATTGAGGAGAAACAGGGAAATATCTTGCAGCAAGGCTCTTTGAGCCTCACATGCAGCTTCAGAGGGATCCTGTAGCACTGTGCAGGCAATTCTACGCTCAGAATGGATTCATCCTCTTAATTCAGTTTTCCATGACATGAAGCTTACAGTACTGACACTCATGGGTTCAGCATGAGAATTTCTGAGGGCAAAACTGGGCAATCTCTCCCAAAATAAGTTCCAGCCCAACAGAAATCATCTGTGTGATGCCAAATTTATTACACGTGGATCAACAGCCTTTATTTTGTAGCTATTATGGAAATCTGACTGAATTTTCAGAACTCTCCTTTTTTGACCCTAAAATCATAGGAATTTTAAAATTTGAGTGCTGCTAATTCCAGCTCCTTTTCTTTGCAGAAAAAAAAAAGTCAGAATATTTATTACTACAATATGTTTAATTTCCTGTCAATATATCCATATTAATTTATATACAATATGATTGATATTTGCTTTTCCCCTTCCTCTAGTAAATAAATGGAAAATATTTATTTGATAAAAATTGAATAAAAGTTCAATGTATTTCCTGTGCAAGAATCACACAACAACTTTTAAGCAATAAACCATCTGCTTCTCACTACATTAGGTAAACAATATTACTTTGGAAAAAAAAAACAAACAGTAATAATGGAAAACTTGACAACAGTAATAAAACTTCCAAAGTATTGATACCAGATTCCCTTGCAATTCATTATTTGCTGGCTGGAAAGTTGGCTTTGAAGCACAAATGCCTGTTGATTTTCCTAAAGCATTCAGGAAACCAACTCCAGATATTCAGTGATTCTGTGAAACTTAGGCTGTATATTCTGTGTGACATTTATGGTGTGAAGAAAATATGCAGCAATGTTGGTAAGGGACTTGTTTTGCCATCAAGGGACCCTCAGTGTGGTGCCAGAGGAGGGACAAGCTCATGTCCAAGTGTCCAGGAGAGCCTGGGTGCACTCTGGGCAATGATGTGGAGAACCATTCCACTGAGAAAAACCACTTTACTCTTCTGTGTTCCATCATTAGCTCCTTCTCCACCATCCCACAGCAAAATGTGCCTTACAGAAATGTCTGAGCATGGGCTTCAACATTCACAGAGTCATTTTGCCTTGCAGAGATATCTGACGGGGTGACCCAGGATGTGCTGGCACGGGGAATGTCAGATCCATAAAATTGTGACAATCATTATCATGCTGTCTTCATTTTCCCCTGTGATTTTTGGTCCAAGCTTGTCTTTCATGTTGCCAAGTGACTGGTGACAGCAAAAGCTTTTCTTCAAGGCATTCTCAAGATGGCTTTTCCTTTATCTTAGCATCTCTACAAAGCCCTGCTATTATTAGGTCCTTCTAATGCCTTGGTTAAAACCTCAGAGATTATGCTCCTGCTTTATACTCCAGTAGCCTCTTCATTCTCCATGTTTAGTTAGACTCAATATTTGCTTGGAGGACTGGCTGTGACTACAGAGATATTCCCAGCGTGTGACTGGAGCCAAGTTTTGTGTTGCCTTAATATTGTAAGCAGAAATAGAGACACAAGAATCCGAAAGCTGAAAGAAAAAGAAAATTCCTGTGAGCCACGAATACCTGCCAGACTAACCTGACATGAAAACACCTGCTGCAGCCTTCACCATGGGCACTTCAGAGAATTTAGTATGTGAGGCTTCCCATCCTGCCCTTGATACATCTGGGAATGATGAAACCTCAGGTCTAAATGCAGAGCTGGACATTTTTCATCCTTTCTGTAGTCACACACTGGCAGGAGTTAAACACTGATCCGAAAGAAGGATGCAGAATAAAAAGGTCTCTTCCCTTCAGCCTGTCTCTCCAAATTAACTTGATTTGCTGTTTAGAGACTGAGGAGATGATGGTGATGTGTCTTGTCGTGTTTTCCTCTGCATCCCAGCAGCATGCCCTTTGCTCTTAACCAGGAGCTTTGCATCAGCAACCAGCTTTCCTCCTGTAATTAATTTCTCCGGGCTCTTCCCCTGCTCTTTCCATTCCAAACAACTCTGATCTCTCTTACATGCAACGGTAGCTTTATTTTGAAAGAGCTTGGCAAGCAAACAACACGATGTTTTCCTTTTGGACAACCTGAAACCATGTTAGATGGTGACAAGACACGCTCTGATCAAGCCGAGGAAGGAATAAACTAATTGCCAAGAGCTGGGAAGCTCTGTAGCTGAGCTTCAGAGCCAGCTTTCATTTCTCCTTCACTTTCTTGTAGTCACAAATTGCACCAGCTCAGCTCCAAAATAAAGACCTGCCATCCAGAAACCTTGTTTGGAGGAAGGGCTGTCAGAACCCTCAGCCATCTGCAGCTCCTGCGCTCCTTCCTTCCGTCGTGCATCCCGACAGCTCCCGGCCCTCCTGTCCCCTGGGAGGGAAGGACAGGATGTTCTGCAGCCACCAAACACCAACCACAGCCCTGCCATAAAAATCCAGGACAGATCCCTTGTTTTAGGGGTTTTCAACAGCTACTGCAACAGCAGTTCTTTAAATACTCTCTGATTTCTGATACATCTGACCCGCTGAGCCTTTCCTCACAACCTGAGTACTTCGAGCCTTCTATGAGGAGCCTGTCTTCTCTTTTTCAGCCTCTCCAGAGTGAGAAAAACCTGCATTTTTAGCTCTTCCCTTAGTTGGGCTTGTTTTGACTGTGAGTATGATTAGAAATGCACATCTCAAAATATCTCCTCCTAAAACAGGGAGCCAAGGCTTTTAACATAGACATGGCCATGACCAAGCCCTGCCCTTGCAGTGTCCTGCATGTCCACCACAATTCCCGAGGTCACCGAGTTTCACCAGCTTTGTTCCTCAAGCTTCTGCTCGTTTCCCAGTTGAATCCAGTCCACCAGCTCCAGGGCTCAGCTTTTCTCCCAAGGAAAACCTCTCCTGCAGTTTGAGCTGTTGTGGGTTTATTTTTCCGTTCAGTGCAATAGCAGCAGCAGCAATTTTTGGCTACAAAGCCTCTCTGCAGGTGTTACTGCTGTGAGCCAGTGCTGGGAAAAGGTGAGACAGGTGAGAAACCTGTTAAGAATTTGCCCTTTATTTCCTGGTCCCTGCAGACAAGGCCCTGTGTCTTCTGCCTGGAAGAGCTCGAAGATTTAAGCGACTATTTCAAGTTATAATGTTTAAATAAAAATCAAAGTCATATATTCCAGTATTATCTCCCTCTTTTCTATAATTCCTGCAAGGCTCATCTCGGGATAATAACTTTCCATCGTGTGAGCTGCCCATTTAACATTTTCTTAACTCTTTGGGGAAGGGGCATAACTGTGCAGCCGTCTTAAATTAATTTGAAAGAGTTAGAAAAAAAATTGGTTCCATTAATCTTTCTAAAACTATCCATATTATCTCCATCTATTATTTATAAATTCATTTTGCATTCTAAACTAAACCCCACACCGTCACTTATGTTTAATGCTGCCTGCCCATTTTCCTGATGAAGTGTCACATTTGCTGCATTTCTGCACCACATCTTTTTAACAAATGTCTAATTTCTGCAATCATGTATCCTGCTAAGAAAGTTCTTACTCCTTTTCTATAGCTCACCAGTTTTGCTGTACTGCTGCTCTCTCCCAGTAGATCATCATGAAACTTAGCAGGACATTTCTCATGCTAATTGAATGTTCTGCCCATATATACAGATATTTATAATCTCCTGGGGGAAAAACTGTTTTAGTGGCTTTTCACAGCACAATTCATTTTCTTATTTCTACTTATTCACAGAAAATGTTAGAATTAAAAATAGCTTAGGCTGAAAATTTTGTTGAAAGCTTTTTCCCCTAAAGTTAAAAGTGACATGTTTTCGCACTTAAGCAAAAATATGTATCATTAGCTGTGAAAAAAGTGACATAAAAAAGAGATTAATTTAAAAATATATTAATTTATTGCAAAAAACTTCGTACACTGTTTTTTAATAAATCTCTGATGAACTTTTCTGGTAGAACATAATTGTGGTTGTAATTCCAATATTCAGACCAGAATAAAAAAGTTAATTATTTTGCTGTTAAATTGCCACCAGAATCAAAACTTTTCAGGAATTATGACTCACATTTTCCTGTCTTTCCAGCTTTGGGTCACTGCTTGCGGACTGTAACCCTGTATATTGAAAGAGCATTTTCAAATTCTACTATTTATCACAAATGTATGCCTTGGACACTAAAGTCTCCCCCAGGCAAATAAATTTTTTATGCTGAATATAAGCATTCCCCTTTGTACAATTTTAGCTGTGCCAAGTTAATAGCTCTAAAACATGACTTGATTTGAATCTCAATTTCCAAACACTGCTTTGCCAGTGCAGCACCTGGAAAGCAACACAAAATCAAGGTGAGCTTTCACAGTGAAGTGACAGGCAGAGGATTGCCATTAGAAAGCAATATAGAATTTAATTCCCATTTCCTGGAACTCAGTTCACCACTCTTTGTGGGTCTGTTGGGTCACTCTTGTGATTAAAAGCCAATCATGATTATTTGAATATTCCTTTCCAGTGTGTGAATATTCCTTTCCCTTCTGTGTCCCAGAAATTTCAGCTGGATCAAATTTCTTAGTTGGCTCAGGAAAATAATATCATTCTGTACTAAAAATGATCAGAGCAAAGTTACATTTGTGTCCATGAAGAATTTTGGTGCCTGGAATAAAAACCCTTCGGACTCAGAACTTTCCCTTCTCCTACAGACACAAACGTGGGGCTGTGGCAATCAGAAAGAGTTCATGTATTAAATCACTTGAGCACAGCATAAGGGCCTGCTCTGACTTGGAAAGTGGTTATGTTAATTAGCTTAAATTTGCAAGAATTTGGCTCAATAAGAACAACTTGACATTTAATTTGAAAGGTCTAAATGTTTCTGCAGAGTTCAGACACCAGTACTGCCGGTAAGGTATTCCTTTTTTTGCTCCTTTCCCAAATGACACCGCGAACACAAAAAGTTCATTTGCAAATGTTTACCTAACACGAACGACTTACAGGGAGCCTGTGAGGCGGCTGACACAGATCCCGATTAAGTCGGATCCCTGGCAATAGACTCTGCCATGAAGTTGGGCTATTTGCTTTTCTTCAATCCCCCCCGGCTTTAGATGCTCCCAAATCTTCCCTAATCCTCGCTGAAGGGCACAGCTAATGAACCTGGGAAGGGGTCGCTCCCTGACACACCTGCACAACCAGCCTGCAGATGCTCCGAGCAGCAGGGACACATCCAGGTTTGGGGGATGGCACAAAGGCGCCTTTCTCGCCCCTTTTTGAAGCCCTACAAAGGACAGAGATCCTTTTCTGCTGCAAAGCATCACAGACACGCTGCTGGCCGGGCTGCACCTCCCACAGCCGATTGGGAATTAGAAATTTCTTTCTTTCCTTGTTTCACACTTCCAAAGCACATCCTGGGTGTTCATTGCGCTGTTTCACTGCCCTCTTTTCCCTCAGCAAACCAAGTGATCCCTGGCATCCCCTTTGTCACCCAATTCTCCTGCTGCTGTGGAAATGCTGCTTTGAGCACCGCTCCTCTGAAACTGTACAAGTGACCACAGCTTCGCTCCCCGTTTTTTTAATTCCCAGAGTCAGAAATTGATTAGTTAATGGAGCTTAAGCTCCGTGGCTTGCAGCACCCTGCACCCTTTCATTAGCTGGGAATCCGAGATAAACACCGTGATTTAGGGCTGCTGAGCAAATCCATCAGCTCCATAGCATGACAGCTCGCTGCTGCTTTTGCTCTGGGAGCTTTGCTGAAATACACTGCTAACAGCTTTTTTTTTTTCTCCCATACTGTATCAAAAAGCTTTTTTTTTTCTAGGATGTGTTAAGGCACAGTGGAAGCAGCTGCTTCCAGGGAGTCAGGAGTGGGTGCTCCCCACGGAGCAGGGTCACAGCCAGGACTGAGGTGGCCCAAGGGGGCTGGAAGGGGGTCTTGGAAGGGACTGAGGGGTTGGGAGAAGAAAGACCCCACAAGGACAAGAGAATGGAAGTGTGTCAGTCTGGGGGCAAAATGAAGAAAAATGTCCATGTGAGTGTAAAATATATTGTTATTATTTCATAATAAAATGTATGAAATATATATTTTTTCATTGGAAAATACAGAGATCAAAGTCAGTTATTGATACTGATGAATGATGAGGAGTAACATTAATGAAGGTTTCATAATTGGAAATTCCCTGGTCAGGAACACTTTGATACTGTCAGGACACTCAAATCCCACAGCCCATCCTTGGTGCACTAAAACATGATAAATGCAGCATTTCTATCATCTCAAATAGTGACTGCTGGAATTCCAGCTGTGGGGATCACTCTGTGTGGGAGTTACTCCTGTGCTCTAACACAAAACACCCACCAAAAACTCAGCCAGGACTATAAAGGCTCTTGATACGATCCAAGAGATTTGTCCTGAGTTCCTGTGCTCTTATCTTGCATTTAAAAGGAGACAATCTGTGCCCCAAACGTTGCTCTAAGTGCCTCACTCAGGGCTCTGCCTCATGGGGACAGCTGGGTGACAGTGCACCTGAGCCAGATTGGGCATTTTGTGTCACCCCAAAGGAAATTAAAGGCATTTCCTGGGCATGGTTGTTCCCAAAGAAGCATCCATCAGGAACCCAAAAGTACAAACTACATCACCAGGGACTGGGAAATAACCTTCCCCTCTTCTTATAAATGCTTCCCTTTAATGTCACATCATCCCATTTTATCTGGGCTGAGATTAAACAAGATTAAATGGTGAGGAAGTAAAACAGGTTGGAAACAATAATGTAGTGCTACCACAAGTACCACTAATTTCCTTCATTTAAGGAAATTATTTGAACAAATAGTGATTCATACAAAAGCTATCTTCTTTCATGAAAGAAATAATTTGCATTTAAACAAATTCCTCTGTAGATGAAAGAAAACAAGGTTACAATAAAGGGGAAAATATTTGGCATCAAACCATCGATACTTCAATTTTATTGTTATCTCAAAGACAAAGATGCAAGATTACTTTGTGAACATATTTCTTAACAGGATAATTCTGTAATGAATGATAGCAGTTGGTGATAAGGTTTAAACTTACAGAGTGTGGTTGTTATGGGACTGAACAAAGTAGGATATTTCATCTACTAAATACAGTGGCTCCTTCCAAGGAGGGCACTTCCCTGATCTGGATTCTCCTGGGACTCTTTCCCTTCTCTTGAAACCCCCCTGTAAAGTGATGGAGGGATCAGCCAGGCAGGGATGGGAATTGTCTCACGGGAATTGTCTCATGGATTTCCCTCCTCACTGAAACCTGGCACTGCCAGAACTGACAATTTTAGCTGATCTTGTGCTTTTGGGAGGTCACGTGAGGAGCCTGTCCTCAGCAGGACACCCAAAGTGGGGTTAACACTGTTTGAGCAGTTCCATGTTTCCCTTCAGGAAGTGCTTGTGGTTCACCACTGGTGAAAGTGTCGGTGATGAGGAGAGATGGGGAAGACTGATTTGGTGATCAGAATCCAAATTTATTGTGGACTACCTGGTTCTTTGCTTCCTCACGCCTGGTTTTGTTTTCATTTTTATTTAAAAATATTTAAATTTTTTCTTGGTACTGTAAAAGTCTCTACGCTAGGAATACTAATGGGTGAAAAATAAATATACAATAATTATCTCCCTCTTTGTAAAAATTTTTGGTGTATTGCATTTTTATATGTTCCTTGAGTTAATCATTTTCCCTGCTCAGTGTATAAAAAATTATCAAAGGCAATAAAAATGCAAGGAAATAGCATCCCTGATTTTCTTAAAAATATCCCAATAAGATAAAAAGTGGAACAAATCCTTAAAATATCTACCCAGCCAGGCTCTTTTCCATTTTTTTCCCATAAGCACCAGCTGTTTTTTCCATACCAGCACAAAGGACATATTTACAGATTCAGTTTATGGCAGCTTTGTTTATGCACTGGCTGAGGATTAACGTGTAATTTTAATTAATATGGCAAAACCAAGTTCAAAGAAGACAGAAAATTTGTAAATCTTGTAAGACCACTAATTCTGGCTGGGTTTTTAGATGCAGAAAATGTGCGGCACGGAATTTTCCATATTAACATTTTTCCTAAGGTTTACTCACTGTAACCCTTTCTCCATCACCACTTTGCACGGAACCTCCTGATTTAGTAGATTTTAAATTACACCCTTGTACTCCCAATATTTAGTGTGTCTTTACAATATCTGTAAAATGAGCATTGCTGTTGTCATTTTGGGTGTTCATTACGCAGAAAACCTGGGAAAGAGCAAGATTAAAACCAAGAACTTGCTTTTCAGAGCAACTTTTACCCCTGCAAATCCAATGGCATCAACAGGAAAAGAAGGACATACATATTTTGGTGGAAACAACTCGGATTTTAAAGAATAAATCACATCAGACTTCCCTTTGTGGCACAATAAGGAGCCTTGTAGCGACATGAAGCAGCAAATATTACATATCTTGGCTTTAGCAGGGTTTTTGGAATGGTCAGACACATTCTTGGAGGGAAACTGAGGGGACAAAGCCTCAGAACTGCCTGAGGAGCTCCTCAGGAAACTGCTGACACAATTTCCCAACAAAATGAAAGGACCAGAGGGGTTTTCCTGCGGCCACTCTTGAACCTGAAGTTTAATAAATCTCTTATGAGTGTTGAACTTAGCTAAGATTCAAGATGAATGATAGCAAGAAGTTCCCAAAGGGAGCTTGGTCACGCACCAGATCAGCTCCAGGTTTTTCCACACTGGATTCCCCATACATTTCCCCAAGCACAAGTTGGGCACTTTGGGGACAAGGGGACAGATTCAGTCCAGGTCCCTTTTTGGCTGATGCAATGCAGCTCCATGATTTCATGCCCTGGAGCAGAGTCAGAGCCAAATTATCCAATGGGATGGAGAATTGCAAATACAAAAATTCCAGGGGACAGTGGGCTCTTTTCCACCCTGTTTTCACTCCTTCTTGAAAGGCCTCTGACTTTAGAGGTGACCCCAAAGTCTGGCTTAGAGCTGCACCCTTTAAAACATCCCCTAATTAACGGCATCCTGAAGCGAGTCCTGGGACAGGGTCCTGTGGGGTGGGGTGGGTCTGCCCCTGTGCTGCCTCAGTGTTTTCCAGACTCCATAAACAGCCAGAGAAATGGAAACAGCAGCCATTGCTCTGACCTGTGTGACCAAAGCTGTTCAGGCTTTGATCCCACACCAGCCCCCAAGCCCTCGTCGAGGAATTCTGAGCAATCCCTACAGAGGCTCCTCTTACCTGCCCCATCTGCTAAAAGTCTGAGAGCCCACGAACTGCTGGAGAAGGGAAAGGCCCTGGAACATTTGTGTGGTCCTGCAGCTGGGTTCTGACGGTGGAATCTACTCCCTGTCACACCAGGGAGCAATGCAGATGTTCCCAGCTGTGGCAGGAATTGCCCACACCCAGCCCTGGCCCCAGGGCTTCCCCTGCCCGTAGAACCACAGCGGGTAAGTCACTAATGCTGGGCTGGGCTCATCAGTTTAATGGGCTCTACAGAGGAGCTGCAGCACAGTCTCACTTTGATGCTAATTCCCCCATGGAAGGACTCCTTTCATGTCCCAGGCTACTGTTTAAACCACCAGACCAATCTGCCAGCCCCTGTTAATTTAATTCTGTCATTAATGGAGGAGGAAGCATTTAGATCTGGTGGCAGGAGAAGAATATTTGGTTTATTTCATCCTGCCACAGTTTTTTATCTCAAGGTTTGGCTCCTTGAGAGGCATTACCAGGGAGGGAAATACATAACACGAGATTCCTTCTGGAGCTTGTCACTCCTCTGCTGCAAACAGCAGCAGCTTTGTGAACCTGTACGTTCAGCCTCCTACATTGTAAAGAACATTGCTGTGATCAATAAATCTTCTTTTGGGGCCACAAGTCTGCAAACTGGTTTCTTTAACAACTTAAATACATATCTCATGTCTCCTTCAAGAACTATTCTATGAGTTTTTTGATGAAAACTATAGAAAAAGCACCTGTAAGCCCATTGTTAGTCAAATTAGAGCCCTTGAAATATTACTTTCTATTATTCACCATTTTAAAGGAGTTTAATAAGCTGCATTTTATCAAACAGCACCCTATTTTTCAAGGGATTTTAGAGAGACCGTCTCACCATTTTTGTTTCCCAAGCCGCAGATAACGTGAGAAGAAAACACACCAAGCTTCTCAGGAATCATTCCACAGCTAATTCCAAACCAATTATTTTCTATAAAAGTGGTGCTGTAGAGGTTTTGTGGTTGCTCTATTTAATTTTTACAGCACCAGTGCTGATGGCACACAGAGGAAGGGAACATATCCGGGAGACAAAGCAGCACAACAGAAGATTTAGGGTTTAAATATATGGACTCTCCCTAAAATCCTGTTACTAAATTCAGGATGTTCACTATACCATAGAATTATAGAATGGGTTTGGACGCAAAGACCTTAAAGATCTTTCTTCCAACTCCCCAAAGGGATGCCACCACTAGTTCGGAAGCCACTGCTAAATTTTTTAAACAATGTAAACAACTTTTTGCAATTTTAACATAAATACTGTCTGCTTTTCTCCTCCCTGCCCACAGAGAACCAGCAGTGATTCTTTTATTTCAGTCCTGCAGAAATATTTACTGGTATTTCTGATTAAAGCATCGCACCGAGTTAATTGCCTGTTTAATATTTTAACATCATGACTTTCAGAGGAAACTATTTGGAGTAGGGATATGGCCTGTCTAGAGGCTTTGTAATGAACACAAGTCTCAAATCTGATTCTGACTTCTCAGTGCTCCCACAGCCGAGCCAATAAACAGTGATTTTGCATGATTTCTACCACACAATCCATCAGAATGGGTGGGCAGCGTGCTTCCTGCTCCTTTGTTGAGGAGGTTTCCTTTGGGAAGGGAAATGGAGGCCGAAGGAGGGCTGGCACTGATGCACCCGGCTGTACCTGGACCCTGTAAGGACACATGAGTGAGTGTCTGTGGTTTGTGCTGTCACCACCCCGGCTGTGGCCCCGAGGAGGGGTCTGGCCCCACCTGCCCTGCGCTGCCCACCTGGGCCCACTGGCATTTCCTCCCTTCCCACACCAAATGTATCCATCCTGGGAAATAAAAGCTTTATTTCTTGAGTGCCATAATATTGATGCAAACGATGGAGCCTTCATGGAGCTTTTTGGGTTCCACTGGGCACACCATCCTTGTGAGCCCAGGCTGCAGAATGCAGCGGGGTACAGGGATGGCCGTGCACAGAATCACGGATGTGATGGAATCACAGGATGGATGGGGATGGAGGGAGCTCTGAGACCACCCAGTCCAAGGCGCGGTCACCTGGAGCAGGTGACACAGGAAGATGTCCCGGTGGGTGTGGGATGTCTCCAGAGAGAGAGACTCCACACCCTCCAAGGGCTCTGCCAGCCCCATGTAAAGAAGTTCTTCCTCGTGTTGAGGTGGAACTTCCCGTGTTGTAGCTCATGGCCACTGCTCCTTGTGCTGTCGCGGGGCAGAGCCTGGCACCACCCTCCTGAGACATTTCCACCGATTGCGGACTCCTTCCCCCTCTCTCTCCCGCCCCGAAATCTCAGGGATCGCTTTCCAGCTGCACTCCCGGGGGTGATGCCGGCC